>JAOWBP010004330.1:7813506-7830107 GCA_028571105.1 Tragopan temminckii
GGAAGGAGGGGTACAGGATGCCAAGATACTTTGATCTGGTTTAGTCCTCTTGTTCTGTATGTACATAGATACTTGTGCTGTGTTGGGGGGTGGCAGCATGAAGCCGGAGTGAAAGAGATGATGCTTTTAATTGCCCATCCTTGTGCTCTTTTTGCATCTGTGAAACCACGGCCTAACGTGCTTTATTACTTGGGGTTGTTGATGAACTCTAGTGTAGGAAATAACTAAACTTTCATATTTTTTCTTAGGATGAGTCCAAGCCACCCTACTCTTATGCTCAGCTAATTGTGCAGGCTATATCTTCAGCACCAGACAGGCAGTTAACACTAAGTGGAATCTATGCCCACATTACCAAGCATTATCCATACTACAGGACTGCTGACAAAGGCTGGCAGGTGAGTTCTTGATATGACAAGTTTTTAAACTACTTTGACAGGTCTTATCTGCTTTGAAATACATTTAATAAAGTTTTGGGGCTCTGAGAATAGAGCTGCTTTGACTGTTCCCAGAATGAATTTGTTTAACATAAGCTAGCTAGTTTGTTTGTGGGTGATTATCTTTCGTAAATACTTTTTAGGGTGATGTAGTGTTACCAGTGGTCTGTTTTCTGAAACGATTTTAATTCCAATCATCTGTCTTTCACTTTTGTTTCTTTATTTATTTTTCCACGTCCTTACTTATCAGTAACACCCTTGCCCAGATAGCTACCTGTGTCTTCCTCTGGAGTGATCTGTCCAAACAAATGTCTAGCCTAACACTGAAGTCCTGTTTTTAAATCATAATACAGCCTTAAATCATCACAAGTGTTTTCTTTTCCCAGTTTATTCTACTGCATTGCCTAAATCAGAGTTTCCAAGGTTTGAATCTCAGAATAGGAACTTGGAAAGCACAGGCTCAAAGCTCCTCATGTGGTATGAAAGGAAATCTGACCAGCTTCACAGGAGAGCTTGGATGTAGTTAACACATGCTAAATCAGACTTAAATGTTCAACTTGAGGGCTGCTTTCAATGTCTCAGAAACCACAGCTCCACCTGCTTTCAGGCTTGTTCTTGGCATCACACCTCTGAAATGGGTGTTGTCATTTGAATATAACACACCAATGCAGCTGGAAAGACTCTTGCAGCTGCTGATTTCATTGTGTTCTGCTGGCAGGAGCAGCACGGCTTGGTGCACTTTGAGTACATTTGGAATTGATATGTTCTGCCTCCCTGGCCTTTCCCCACAGTTCTAATTAATTGTGGTATTCACTTCCTGCCTTAACCTGCTCAGCAGAGCTATGCTCCTTGAAGCAGTTGCTGCATCCTGCTTTAAAGACAGCTGCATTTCAGTAGAGGGTGAAGTTGCCTTTTTCTACCCAACCAGTACCACTTTAAGGCTTTTCTCGTGAAGAGCTTGTCTGAGGCAACTGCAAAAGCTCCTGTTTTGTCAGGAAAGTGGAAGACAAAAGAGTTTATGAATGCTTGGGCTTGCTGAGCCTTTCCCTGGCCCAAAAGGCAGTGTTAAACCTCAGGTGGGTTTTGTCTATGACAAGGATAATTAGTCCTGCCAACATCAGGAGCGCTTATGGTGCTAGGCTAGTGCTACATCAATAATGGATTCTTCTCAGATAGCTGTCTGGCCTACATTATAATTACCATGAGATGCAGTGTCCTTTGGGGCATGTTTGGGCATCCCAGTGATCATTTGCAGGTAAGCAGTTAGCACAAGCTCAAACAGTTTCTTTGTCTTGCCTTGAATACAACCTGTCTTGAGAGAATTCTGATGTGGTTTACACTGCTTTCCCCCTGCCTCAGCAAAAGCTCTGCTTTCATTCTTTTCCATAGCAAAGCTACTGTACTTGCTGACTCCAGGTATATTCAAGTGATTGTATAGTACTGAGCAAACCCACATTTCTGTATGGTTAGTAGGAGCTCTGTGTCTCACTAATTTCCCCAGGTTTTCTCTTGCATTTCTCCTGTGATTTCAGAGCTCCATGAGTTAAGTGACTTGTTTCTATCTTCAACACTGTTTTGGGCAGCATAGATCTTATTTTTCCAAGTTGCGTGGCAAAATCAGTTTGCCTTTGTTACGTGCTTCCTCATGGTGAAATAATCACCTCATTCTTGTGCTTCCTGCAGAATTCCATTCGGCACAACCTCTCCTTGAACCGTTACTTTATTAAAGTCCCACGCTCCCAGGAGGAACCTGGAAAGGGCTCCTTTTGGCGGATTGACCCTGCCTCTGAAGCTAAACTAGTAGAGCAAGCATTTAGAAAACGAAGGCAAAGAGGAGTGTCCTGCTTCCGAACACCTTTTGGGCCTCTCTCCTCCAGGTAACATCACTGTCCTCTCATCTCCATACTGAACTCACTACAAAGAAAACAACCAACCTTTTCCTGAAGTACAGAGAGCAAACTTTAATTCTGCTTATAGCTTTTTGAATGGTAGTATAATGAAGTAGTCCTGAGGCGTAATCTGAAAATTGTTCTGACTTTAAGTGTTTTAAAAAAAAAAAAACAAACTACAAATGCATCAAATAACGTATCTGCTTTGGTATCATTTCAAAGAAATTCAAAACAGTAAATGTTTCCAGATGCCAGTCTTTAATTTTGGGAAAGCTGTGTTTATATGTGGATTAGATCACAGTGGGAATAACTTTTGTGGTATTTAAAGCTCTCTCTTATAGGGAACATCACGTTGACTGTGGCTTTAAGCAGTGGGGGCTGTTCTGTGTAAGTGCTCCAGCCAATGGTGGGGCTGCTAAGAGGAGCTGTGTGCAGCAACAGCTTTCTCTGAGCCCTGTCGCTGTGGGGATAATGCAGTGTAGCCCTAGCTGGAGCAGCATTGTGTAGCACTCCTGCTCACATTCCTTCTGTCTAAGATGGAGGAAAACAAGGAGGGATTTTCAGCTGATTAGCAGCTCTGTGTTTGAGTTCCGTATGCATTTAGTGGCCATGTGGGACCAGAAGTGGGAACAAAGTGGTTGAGGAAGGAGTAGCAACAGCTCGGCTGAGTGCATATGGATCCAGCCACTTGCATCTACTGTGCATTTTTCTCCTACTTGCTCAAACGCTGACAAACGTCCTTTGAGAATGGCCTGAAACTGCAAAACTGATCTGAACACGAGGCACATTCGGCTTCTCTGTCAGCAGTTAGTCTTGAAATGATAACCATACTCTGAAGGGTCCAGTTGCCTTCAGCTGGGAATAATGTGACTGTATTTGGTGCTAGAGTGTTAGTAGGGTTACTGTGTACCTTTCAGCTTTTCCCAGCAAGACTATAGTGGGTAAGTAATGTGGGAGAATAGCTATCTTTCTTCCTAAAGGATCTTCTGATGGAGACAAAGCTTGGTCTCTGCTGCTGTCTTGTGGTCAAAATACATCTACACCTGCCAACACTGTGTTCTGGTGTTCCAGGAGTGCTCCAGCCTCCCCTACTCACCCTGGCCTGCTGTCCCCTCACTCTAGTGGCCTACAGACTCCAGAGTGCCTGTCAAGGGAAGGCTCACCCATTCCACACGATCACGACTTTGGGTCAAAATTAGCCTCAGTTCCGGAGTATCGGTATTCACAGAGTGCACCTGGTGAGTAGCTCTTGTTTCACAGCAGGTGACTTTCCACTGTGCTGAGTGTTATGCTGGGAATGCTGCAGGAATGTTCCTGCCAGTCTGTTATAGGAGGATTTAAGTCTTGGACTTTGTTAGAGGCTGGTGACGCATGTGCAACTTCAGATCATTTTTCTTATTAGCCTTTGTACGAAGGGGGAGGAGGTAAAGGAGTAGAAACACATGAGCAAACCTTAATCTACGTGTCTCTAAGGAACTCACAGCAGAGTAGCCATGGCAGTGCATAGCTCACTCAGTAATTTTCAAGGCTTCATGGTAAGATCATCTTGCCTATGCAGAGCTCCACGGTGCTGTGGCCAGAGCCTTGATAATACTAGCTTAGGTAAGAACCTGCTTGTCAGCTATACAGTAACTGGCCTTGGTGTTCCTGTTGAAGTTAGTTGGAAGGCAAAGCTCATTATGTAAAGCCTCATGTTTGGGGGTTTATCCTGGTATTTGTTCACAAAACAGTGCTAAAACGTCAATTTTGGTTTTTGTGTGTTAGTAAATAAAAGACTGGAGGTGACATTTTCAAAATCTTTTTTTTTTTACCTACCCTCTCATCTTGCCTCTGTTGAAGGATTAAATACTGCAGATATAGAAAGTTAACAGGTAAAATGTGTAGAAGCTTTTTTCCATGTTTTTTAACCTCTTCTATTTGTGCATGTTTCTGTTTTCTGTTAAGGATCTCCAGTCAGTGCCCAGCCAGTGATTATGGCTGTTCCTCCTCCTCGGCCATCTACTCTGGTGGCAAAACCAGTTGCATACATGCCAGCATCAATAGTGACTTCTCAACAGCCTTCATGTCATGCAATTCACGTCGTTCAACAAGCTCCCACTGTTACAATGGTCCGAGTTGTGACCTCCTCCGCAAACTCTGCAAACGGATACATCCTCACAAATCAGGGCACAGCAGGAGGAGCTCATGAAGCTGCAGGAGCAGTGTTGGACTTAGCTGGTGACCACCGAGGTAGCTTGTCACTTCTCTTGCTACTTCACTAATAAATCAAGCAGGCTTGGAGTGTGGGGGAGAGTCAGACATCAGTTTCACTCACTGGGTGCTTAGCCCTTAATAAAAGATGCTTGTCTAGATGAACTTGAGTAGGAGTTCATCAGGCTGATGTTTCCACCATTGAGCAGGAGTACTGTGTTCTCTTGTCATCTTTGGAGAGCAAATCTATCAGGCTGTGAAGATTGAAAAAACATGAAGTGCTTTAAATATTTGTTAGCCCTTGTATCGATACTATGCATGTGTATTATCCCCTGGGCATGCCATGGAAATGTATGCTGCGTGATGGCATGAGAGATGGGCTGAAACTTCAGGATGGCCTCATCAGTAAATGACAGTATTTCTATTCTGCCAGCTCAGTCTCCTAGGGGAAAGCATGTACTTCTGGAACTTGTAGGTAGTTACCTCATGAAAGCAACCTTCAAACACCAATTACAACAAAGGCCTCCTCTGCATCAGTACCAGATCATTGGCTTTTTTTGTTTCAGCACTGGTTATTATGTTTGAATTTCATTCACATTCTCTGGAAATTCCTATCTATATCCTGTTATGTTGCTGAAGCACAGTTGCAGCTGCCTGTCACCTGCTCCCTTCTTTCACTCACTAGTTCTTGCTGTCATTTGTTCTTTCCCTATTTGTTCATTTTATTTCCTCTTATATCCTTTTCTAATATCTTCCTTCCTAATCTCCAAGCTTTCCTTGCCTTTTCTGCTCTTGCTTCCAGTAATTCTTTCTGCAAGTCTCTGCTTAATGCTTATGGTCCATCTAATTTACAGTCCTGATTTTTTTGACTGGGTAGCTTATGCTATTTAAAAAAAAAAGTTCTTAATATGTTTAGAGTAATTATACATAACTTAGTGTTTTCAAATATTCATCTCTGGCTTCTGATGAGCTTCAAAAAGAGCATTTCAGAGGGACTGATATACCCTGTTCTTATGTCCTTGTTTGCAATGAGCAGGTAAGTGAGTCATTACCTTCTCAGAGCTGACTACATGGTATGAGTCAACCCACAGAAAATGTGTATATAGAGCCTGATCTTGCCTAAAGCAATTCTCACAGAGTTAGGCCTCTAGGAATCCTGAGCTCCTTAGAGCCCAAATATGTTACTATTGTGACTAAGCTGAAAACCTGTGAAGCAGTGCTTTCCATTTCCACCCTATGAACATTATAAGACACATCAAAGGCAAGTGACTTTATGGTGCTGAGGTATTTAAACATTTGTAAGCCCAGGGTATGTATTACTGCTACAACATTAATGAGAAGAAAACCTGCTCCTAGACCAGCTGGATGCTAAATAATTGTTGTCTGTTCTGCTCTCCAAGCAGGTATGGATGAAAAGCCAACGATCGCGTTTGCCACAATACCCACCGCCAGCCGTGTTATTCAGACAGTTGCCAGTCAAATGGCACAGGGTGTTCCAGGACAGACTGTCACAATCCTTCAGCAGGCAGCTCCAGTGACCATTGGACAGCATCAGCTCCCGGTGCGGGCGGTCACCCAGAACGGCAAACATGCTGTCCCCACCAACAGCATCACCGGCAGTGCTTATGGTAGGCCTTGTTTTGATTGCTCTCCAAGCTTTGCAGTTTAGTTGTCAAGTTATGAGGTCTTTCTCTTCTTAGTTATGCAAGTTATTCCACGTGTTCAGTGCCAAAGGTTATAAATTTGGCAACTTCTGTGGTTGTAAATGTCAGTGATAGATACAGTCTGCCCGTGTTTGCTCAGGTCTCCTTGATGGATAAGTTTTGCTGCCTATCTTTGTTTCAGGGAAGTCCAATTTCTCTTTGCCCTTGCCTATGCGTGTATTGCTACTTACACTTTTGGGGGTTCCTAGTTGAAAGTGTTAGTGATTCTTTCATTAAGCCTCTGCTTTTTCATTTGTTTTCCTCTGACAAATAGCCTTTGCTTTCAGCATGCCAAATAATAAAATTTCAGCGGTGCTCTTTAGATCTTGTGAAATATGGCTCCATAGAGCATTAAGAAAATAACATACTTTCCCCTTCTTCAGGTCTTAGAGATTGAGAGAAATAAGATGTATTTCATCAGGTGAATGAATGTAGGACTGTTTATATACAGGATGTGTTGTAGTCATTTGTCAACCCTGATTTTTAAAATTTCATACTAGCTGTGTCTTGGCAGTCTCTTCTTGTGCTTACTCAGCACCTCAGGTTTTGTGCAGTTAAGGATGATGACTGAGGGTGGTAATATCCATGCTTCTTGCTGCCCCTGTCAATGAGATGCTAAGTACCTCTGCTGGCCCAGGCTGATGCTTACAGGGAGTTGGAAATGAAGGGCACCGGTGAGGTTTTGATGACTTCTTTAAAGCAGAATAGGAATCTTTTACAGAATTTTCTGCTAAGGCAGAAGATGTGGCTTGCACTTGGAATTGCAAGAATCTTATTGGAGCAATGAGAAATTAATAGCAATAAGGTTTTTATGCAGCAAAGATATTAAATAAAGCAGGTGGCAGTTCTTACTAACCTGCAGTAGTGTTGTCTAATGTACAGTCAGTTTTTATTTTGCATTTATGTTGAGATGTTCTGATCTCAGCAAATTATTTTTCTAGCTCTCTCATTACGTTAGAAGTATTCCAGTTGTGTCTAAGGGTTTAGGTTTTTTGTAATAGGTAGTGAATTTTCTAGTTAACAGAATGGTGCCTGAATCTCTTGACTCATCTGTACAAAGTCAGCTTCTCTTCAGCTGCAAGGCTTAGATACTTTGTCAGTCACTAAACTGTAGTTGGTCTCTGCCCACATCCTTATCCTATTTCTCTCTTTCATCGTCTTGATACTGCATAGCCTTCTTCCCATGCCTTGGCAGAAATGTCTGGGCTTTGAGGGCCTTTGTTCTATTTCCTTTGTTTATTTATCTTAAGGCTTCTTTTTGATGCACATAGCAGTGAGTGCGCCATGATGTTCTGTTATTCCATCCTTTGCAAATCAGTCTGCAGGGCAGAGGATGTGCTGTCTCCTGAGTCCCCTTTGGCTGCTTTTCTTATTGATGCAGAGTCCAAAACCTGCATGTGTTTTGTTTTCCAAGTAGTGATGTGTGCCAAAGCCAGTGTGTAAGCACATTCTTTGTCTGGAACTAGGAATTGTAGACGTTTTTACACAGGGCTGCTACTTAAATAGTCTTTTTTTTCTCATCACTTTTATTAATGGGAGGATAGGAGACTTTAGTCAGTACTGCAATACAAGATAGGGAGCCAGAAATTCCAAAGTTTGAATTCCAGTTCTAGTGGGAACACATTAGATTGTCTGGTGTAAGCTGTAAAACCTTCCTGCCCCTTTGACGAGTGAGACGTCAATACAGTCAGTATTTGGATTGTAATCTAGCGTCCCAACAGACTGGTTGTTCTTACTGTGCAAGCTCTGCCCCAGCTGTGTTTTTGGCAGTCTCAGATGGGATAAGGAGAACCCTCAATACCAGAGGTGCAACACATGTTGTAGCTTGGAAGAAGGTATGATTTTAGGTAGCTAGAGAACTGCCTCTCCAAGAGGTGTGCTGTGATTCTGGCAGAGGATTGATCCTCCTTTTCTGGAGGTGAATATTTCACTGTTAAATGGATTGGGAGGAAAAAAAGTTCACCGTTGAAAGAGGTTATTACCAGTTTGGTGAACTTGCACAAAACTGGGATTGTTGTGGGGTGAGAGAGAAACGAGGCCAACAAGCCTTACAAAATGGTTTGGAATACTGTTTGAATACACGCCGAGGTGCTGCATTTGACTGTGGTGGTTTTGTTTCCTGGAATGACAAACACTTGTATTGCTTACCACATTGATTCTCTTTTCTTTCACTTCCCAGCTCTTACAAATCCTTTGCAGCTTCTCGCAGCCCAGGCCAGCTCATCCACTCCTGTTGTAGTCAGCCGGGTATGTGAGACAGGGACTGAAGAGACAGCAGCAGCCTCTTCCAGCGAACCTGAAGTCAAAAGACCCCGGATAGAAGAGCCCAGCGGAGCAGTCCAGGCCCAAACTGGAGTCATCACATCTACAGTGCCACAAGGACAGGCAACCAGTGAATGAAGAACCGGTGGGAGGAGCTGGAGTGGTGTGGGGTGGGCACGGGATGGCAGCAGCTCCTAAAGCAGCTTTCAAAGAAAACAAACCACAACTGTAACAGCTCTAAACATAGCAAATAAAGAGCTCTTTTTAAAGTCAGATTTTTTTAAAATGGGAGGTCAACAGCTGTTAGAATCACAAGGTGCCAAAAAGACAAGAATGGAAAACCCCTCCCAAGCACCCATACCTGGAACTCTGTTCTGTCTTTACCTATGGGATATTTTTTCCTTTTTTTTCTTTTTTGTTTTTTAAAGATTCAAAAAAAAAAAAAAAAAAAAACAGACAACTGATTGTATGACTGCTGGGATTTTTTTTAACTGTATTTTCCCCTTTTGGCTCCAAGGGGATGGGATTTGCAGTTCAGCATCTAAAGGAATGTAACACAAATACATTCTGCTCCCTGGAAAGAAAACTCCTCATTTTCTATGCCTTAATACTGCGCTTCTCAGAGCTTTGAAATGTAGGACCATTTTTTAAAAGGCCAGCTAAGGCAGTCAAATACTGAAAAATGGGTGCAGTATCTCACAACAACAGCATTAAAGAAACATGGTACCAAGCTTAAAGAAAAAGGCAGATTGATTTTTTTCTAAAACAGAAAAAATCTGAGTATTAATGAATGTTTATTTATGAGGATATTCAGGAGGAAAAGTTGCAGAGCTCAACCTCCTGGATTTCCAGATGCAATTTATCTCCATTTCCTCTGAGGGAGAATGAGATGACGGAGGATCTGTGTTAATTTGGTTCCTGTAAAGATATTAAAGGGTTTTGTACCTTCAGTGACTTCTTACAGTTATTCATCACTTGCTTTGGACAACATCCCAAGTATCTTAATGTCTGAGGATTGTGTGGGGAAGGGTGTCTCAGAGGTTGTATGTGTTTTTGATATTATTTTTGTGATCACATACTCTCCAGCACCAGGATCTGTTCAGATTAGCACTGCAGATCAAAGATATCAAAGCCCCATAAACTTAAGAAAATATGACCTGCTCTCCTGCACTGAAGTGGTCTGCCTTCACCTTGACTGGCAGTGTCATCCTCAGCTAGATGGATGATGTTCAGGATGCCAGAGCTGGGTAGAAATCTGTCTCCAACCCTCTCCCATGAGTGGAAGAGGCTGATATCGATGCTCCTTTCCTATTTTTCTCAGAGAAAGACTAAGGGCAGGTGTGAGAGGCACCAGAGTTCATACAGTATTTAGTAGAAATTCTGTGTGTGGAGACCAAGGCAAAAGAGACCTGTTATTTTCCATGTCTAAGAGTCACTGGAGGTATTAAACAGGTTTTCCAAAAGGAATTCAGAGGCTTCCTTTCATTCTTCAGCTCCCTCTCCTGTCTGCCCTACCTTTAAGACTGTTTGAGTTGGCCAGTAGAAGGAGGAATTGTTTAAACTGTATTCCAGGCTCTTTATGTAGTACATCTTACAAGCAAAGCGGACTTGAGTGGAGAAGTGGGTGTGTGTGGAACCTGTGACTGGCAAAGGAATCAGCTTCTGCATAGCTCCAGCTGACCCTTTCAGCTTTACACTTCTGTGTGATCCCCTTGGATAATTTGTCTTCTGGCAACACAGCAGGGACCCTATAACTTAGAAAATGCTATGGCTTTATTAATGGCAAAAGTGACTTAATGGGGATGGGGAATATGGCTTTGGTAGGTCAAACCACAGCAATTTATGTCTGATGAAATTTGAAGAGGGGGAGAAAATCCATGCAGTAGCAGCTAGCATCACTTGTTCCCTTCTGGGTTTCCTTTCTGCTTGCCAAATCCTATTCAATAGTTTTGTCCCACCACTTGAATAAAACCGGAGTGCATTTTATTCTCAAGCCAATTGTTTTGTGAGAAATATTTCTGAAAGTAAGAAAGAATGTTGTGGTCTCATGATTTGTGGTCACAGTCTACAGTCATAGGCCTGCAAAAGTATTTGGGACAGTTCATTTATCTACAGCTAGGCCTTCATAATTTGTGTGCCTTCAGTGCCAAGTTATTAGGCTATGTTTTAGTACTTGGAAATTGTTCTTGTGGAGGATTGTTCCAGCCCACAAAGTAATTGAAGCAGGCCAACCTCTAGCTGTTCTGTTTCCTGTCAGGAGGACTAGGTGCAGCAGACTGGAAAAGCAGACACATCAGCTCTGTGTTCTCTGTAGCCTTTTCGAGGCAGAATTCAATAAAATGGGCTTCAAGGAAGAAGGTACAAGGGAGAGTGCAGCATAGTTAGTCCGTAATTAATCATTACATTCAGATGAATGCTGTTTAGATCCAGGCACACCTCTGAAACAGCCCTGAGGCTAGAGAGCTTTCCTGAAGCAGTCTTTGATTTTCCAGCACGTTTGGTGAGTCAGCTCAAGATGAACAACCAGCAGAGTACTGTATGAAGCTGCCAAATTTCTGTGGCAAAATTTTTCTTTATTACTCCTTTCCATTTAGAAATTTTAAGTCATTGGGACTGAAACTTCTCTATGCTAGTCCAGTACCGTAGCAGTCAGCTGAATTGTGGGTGTTCTTGTAAACCAGCTGTTATTTTAGAGATACCTCTAAGTCTGTCCTCAGGTTCACTCCATAGATTTGCCTCCTCTGTATTCGAAACAGAATAATGCTTTCTCAGTCTTCCTTGTGTGGCTCAGAGTGCCTTGTGGTTTAAGTGCAATTTGGCCACAAGCAAATCTCTCTGATCTGTTCAGCCATCTGCTGGAGGTGCCTGGATCTGGTGGTTCAGCCTGTTGGGATTTCTGTGCTACAATGCTGCTGAAGGAGCTTTGGTGGGGAGAGGAGTAGGGCATTTTGCTGCATCTGCTGCTGTCTGTGTAACAAAGGTCAAGGCATGCTGATTAGTTAACCTCCTATAACTTGGACCTAAGAAGATTTTCAGACTGGCTTCATAACACGTCAGTGCTCTTTTCACTGTGCCTCTGACAGACTAATTTTGCTTTGATTGTGGTCAGTTTATAGCAACTTTTGTTGCCTCCGTTTGCAAAAGCTGAATGCAGTCGTTTGGGGTTTTTTTTTTTTCATCTGAATTCCTTAGTTATTGTTTTGTCTTGACTGTAGTTCTTGTGAGACAGGAAGCTTTTTTTACAGTGAGATCATTTAATCTGATGTAGTGATAACAACACTGTGCTGAACACAGAAATGGAGTTCATGATTAGCTCATATATTCTTCTCGACAACTTATTCTCTCCATCTCCCTCCTTCTGCTGTGCCATTAATCCTGTCCCTTGTAGCATACACTCATTGTTATCCGCTGCCTGAAGCAGCTCCTTGCTTAAGTTCTATCCAAGGACACAAGGATGAAAATACCTGTGGGATACATGTAGCTCCAGAGCATGATGAAAAAGGTCAATTTAGTCACTCTATGTTAACTTTCATTATGTGTTTTGGAAATGTTACTGCTGGACACAGTCTTGTTTAAGAGAGTGTTGTGAGAACCACGTGAAAGCTTTGTGAGAGAAGTAGTTAAATAATACCTGATGCTTTTGCAGTGTTCCTACAATCAGTGCTGTGGTCTGGCTCCAGATACTGGGAGGGAATAAACTTGGTTTGCACATGTTTCAGACATCTGTCTTGTGTACTTGTAACTGTCATTCACAGTTAACTTCCACATTTTTCCCCTTTTTCAGTAGGGAAATGCCAGCAGTAAAACACAACTCAAAGAACAAAAGATTATGCTGCTGTATCTAAGCAAGTGAGAGTAGCTGACCTGAGCCTTCCTATGGGGTGATGTGGAGCACTTTCCACTGACTGCCAGGGATGTTAAGTTCAAGTTAGAGCCTTTTGTCTGTGTTAGTAAGAGGGTTTCCTAGCAGGGTGTTCAGTGTTGCTCTGATGCGCACTAGTGTGTAGGTGACAGCCAGAATGCTGGGTGGAAGGAGAAGCACTTCCCTGCTGCACCTGGATTTGGGGTCTTTAATACAAGGGTCTAATTTAGGAATAGCTCAGGACTGTTCCTGCCGGATCAAAAGCTGTTTCCTCCGTCTTACTGCATTTAATCTGTAAATTCAAACTGGTTGCTTGTTTCCATCTTCCTTGTCTTTCAGATTTAAACTGTTTCTCCTAAATCACAGTTTAACACTGCGATGAACGTAAATCATGTAAAACTGCAATGTTAGGGAAGATCAGATCTCAGGTCTAGATTTCTGTCTCTGCTACTGGCCAGTAGCTGCCTAGAAATGCAGAATAATTTGGACTGGAAGAGACTTCTGGATGTCTCTGCTACAGCCTCATGTTCAGAGCAGGTCTGATGAGATCAGGTCACCATGACCACATCCAGCTGAGTAACGAATGCCTCGAGGTGGAGTTTCCACAACTCTGGTCCTTCCTCTCATGTCTGATCACAAGGTGAAAAGTTTTTGCATCCCTGCACGTCACTGCCTCTTTTCCCATCGCTACACGCCTCCAAGGAGAGCCTTGCTCTGCATCTCCCAGGTAGGCAGCTGAAGGCATGGGTAAGATTTACCCCCTGCTTTGCTGCTTCCTCTGAAGGCAGCAGCCTGGTTATCTCCACCTCTTCTGCACTTCGGGTGCTTAAGCCTCCAAGGTAGAATTCTGACAGAAGATCCCTCTCTGTTGTGTACCAGCGAGCCCAAAGCTGCACACAGTACTCCAGAGGCAGTATCAAATGCTGATTGGGGTGGAAGAGGAACAGCTTTCCTTGGCCTGCTGGCTGTGTTTTGCAAATACAGCCCTGTTTGGCTAGAAATACTCTGGATTGCACTTGTACGCTTTGAACTATTTTGTCTAAGGAAGAGTGCCAGATTGGTTCTTGCAGCTTTTTGAACAGGAGGCAGTACTGCGGGATCCTGATCACTTCTTACCGCCCATGCTTCACTCTATTAGATAATTTCATTCCAGTGGGATCTTACCTTGAGCTTCTGTGCTGATGCAAAATCTCACGGGTTTGCCAGACCTGCTGCTCATAGGTTGGACTCTGGTATTAAGCAGGAAGCTCTGAAGGAGTGTGACTTGGCTTCACAGCTTTGTCCTTACTTTGGGCTTTTGAGGTTACAAATGCCATCCTGCAGCAGATGATCTTTTCCCTTGTCAGACAGGCTCTCGGTCAAGCTCCCATTTCCTCTCTCTGCCACAATTTTTCCCCTATATTTGTAGCTGTTTCTATTGACTCTGGAGTCCTTTAATACAGCTCCTAACTTAATGCAATTGCTTGAAGGTCTGCATCTGGTGAGAATCTGTACGTTAGGTTGCAGTTATACAACAGATGGTTCAATCATGTAACTTCTTGTTTCCTTCTGGGTAAAAATTATGCCAAAGCTGCTATTACTGTAGCATACACTACTGTCATGAAGTGTAGCTCGCAACGGAGCCAGCTGTGCTGGGAAAAACAATCACTACAATGTCATCTGGCTGGCTGGAGCTGATGAGGCTGAAGCAGTGCTTGCATGTTGGTCTGGACCTGCACAAAAGGTAGCTTTGTGCTGGAACATCTCTGTGCCCAGCAACTAGCTGGCAGGGCTAGATCAGCACACACTGCTGGCCGGGTGGTTTGCAGGACTGTGCACGTGTAGGAAGCAACAGTGAATGCACCTAGCTGAGATGGTGGGCTTTCTCTGTTAGATGTCTTTCACAGGGCAGTAATAGAGCAGTGAGCATTTTACTTTGTTCTAAGCAAGGCATTTTGAACAATACTGGGGTTTTCTTGAAACACTGTTGTTTAAATTCCGGATTTTTAATCGAGTTTGATATCTATGCTTTTTGATACCTTTCTGATTTACCAACCCTGAATTAAACCCTTCAGAAGGTCTGGCTGGTCCTCTCCTCGTGTGTCACTTTACGTTTCAGAAGGAATTTGTGCCAAGTCTACCCCTTTGCTCTCAAGATAGAAGAACCCACTGACAATTCATGGGTGGCAGCTAAGGTAGAAACTCTTTAAATATTTTTTTTTTCCAGAGAATATTAAATTAGATCTGTGTAAACATAAATTTTATATTTATTAATGTGTGTATGTGTGTGTAAATATAGATATATAAATGGTCCGTGACTATTTCTTTCTCTTAAATGGTACTTCACACAGGCTTTTATACCGTATGTTGATAAATTCCTGCACCAGGCACTGATTTGGAAAGAACGATGTACCTATTTGTGTGACAGATGTGGGCAGCCTGCAGAAGCAGCTTTCCTTCACTGATGGCTGTCATCCCTCTCGCAGAGCAGAGGAGGTGGTGCGGTGCTTGCATCTTCCTTGTGCAGGAGCTCCTGGCTTTGTCATGCACTCAGCACCCACAGTCCGTGCTGCTTTTCTGGCAAGAAAAACCCCAAATGGCACTAATGAAAGCTGAAAGCCTTTCTTGTCTCAAATTATCTCTAGATGTGGTACTGGGGAGTTCTTTATACTTCTGCTGTGTGAGTAATGGGACCTTACTGCTAACAGAGGGAACTCATGGGGTGTCTGTGAGGATGCTGTGAGGCTGAGGAACTCCTCTGTCTGTCGGGCAGGTGAACTATCATTGGGGCACAGAGAAGCAGTTTCTTCGTGGTGAGATTCTTCTCCTTTTACACTTCCTTCTCTTTATGGGGTATGAGGTCTCTATTCACAGAGAATCAATTTTTCCTAACCTGTCAAATTTCAGTCCTGGTTTAACTCCAGGATGCTAAATTCAGAAACATGCATTTTTGACCTACTTGTGGCTGTGAGAACTATTCTTAAAAGCACGTGATACTGGGCTTCCTAATCTGAAGAGCTCTTACCAAAGCAGCAATTCCTTTGTGAGGACCTGAGCAAATGCTTTGCCTCGGTTTCTGCTTACTGTCTGGTGGTTGGGCTTTGATATTTGAGGCAGAACAGGGTATGGAGATGTTACAAGGAGGAACCAGAATAGGAGCAGTGAAAGGAAACAGCTTTCCTTCTCAGTAGAAAGAAAGTAAAAAGAAAAGAAGAAAAAAAAAGCCCTTGTGACAACCAGCCTTCCCCTGTTATTTCGTATTATTTGATTACTACTTCATGTCTGCTGCTGGGTTAAGCAACACATGCAGCATCTCATACCTTGGCATCCTTGATCCAGACCATTCAGTCTCACTTCTATCCCACTCAGTTTCACTGAAAGCAATCTGAAACAGAGCCTTCTGTAAAGCTAAGGATTGAGGAGAAATGTCTGCTAGCTCAAGTAAAATGTGATTTAATTGGGGCAGAAAAAGTGATGTTTCCTTCTGTTTCGTTGCCTTGCTGCTAAAAGTCCAGTGCAGAAGATGCTGATGCTCTGCTGTGCTGTGTGCTGCTCCTCAGATGTGGGCAGGTTGCTAAGAAGGCAGGTTGGTTTTGCAGCAGGGGATTGCTGTAAGCCTAAATTCACTGTATTCCTGCCCACAAGATGGTCTTAAAGCAGAGAGAATCAGAGTATTGTTCTTTGTAAGGTGCTTTTTAATGGAAAAGAAAGCAATGTTTAAAAAAAAAAAAAGTGTTCAATTGTAACATTATGGAAAATGGAATGGTTTTAAAGTACAGCAGCTTTACAAGGTGGTACTCTTGGGTTCCATGTGTGCCAGTTGTACCGATGGGATGGCCTTGTCCAGACTGCTATCCAAAGAACTGTGTGAAGCTGTCTTAGGGTAAATCAAAAGCTGTGTGAGCAATGGGTGGTAAAGCTGGGAGGCCTGGTCAGATTCCGAATATTTTCTTTAAAAGACAAAGAAAAAACAGCCAGTTGGAGTCTCCCTCCATTCTGTGATATTCCCACCAAGTCATGTGGGAAAGTTGCAGTGGGACGAGGACCAGGATACTGCAGTGCTGTGACAGAAGCAGAACTGGCTTTGTTACGAGGAGCCATACCCCTCTCACCTGGATTCAGCACTTAAATTAAGGAATTGTGATGGGGGTGAAAGCCATGCTTGCATTTCAGTTCCTGGTTTTGCCTGTACAACCTCCAGCAAGATGTTTGGGGTTCTCTTTTGTTTTGTAAGACTGATATCAAAAGGACCTTTTTTTTTTTTTTTTTTTTTTTTTTTTTT
>JAOWBP010004330.1:7830207-7841119 GCA_028571105.1 Tragopan temminckii
CGTCTGCTGGAGGGCTGCCGTGGCGGTGGGCATGGGGTTCTGCTCGCTCGGATCCAGCTCGACGTCTGCGGGAGATGTCACCTTCCAGCCACCCGTGACCGTAACGGGGGCTGTTCGCAGGGCTGGGTTAGCGGCTGGTTGAGCCACGTCTGGGGAAGAAACGTGAGCTCCTCACCATAGGGCGCTCCTCCTCTGTGGTGCTTCTCCCGCACGCTGCTGCCAGCAGGCTGGTGTCCAACTGGTGGCCCTTCAGGGATTCCCAGAAGATGAATGAGATGGAAGGCTTTCCCCAGCGGGCTGAAGCTTGCTACGCCCAGGGTTTGTCTTCCTTGAAATGTTTTAGTGGAAAAAGTTGGAGAACCGCTTTTGTCCGAGTGCGTGTTTTAGAGCTGACCAATTGTGTGTTGGGTCTCTATGGAGCAGAGGTGGTGCTGCCCACCAGGACCCCTGCAGAGCAGTGTCCTGGGTGCTTTTGCTCCGCTCACAAAGCGCTGAAGGCTGCAGAGACATCTATCTATTTCAAATAAGCTTTCTTTTTTGGGGAAGGCCCAGAAAGAACGATGAGGTCGCCGTTAATCGTGTTCTTCCTCTGAAAATATTGTTTATGGTTGCTGAGCACTGTCCAACTACTGCAGAGCTTCGCCCCGGAGGTGGCAGTGTGGTGGCAGTGGGTGATGTAATTCCTGCATGCATCCTTCAGGCCACGCTGGGCAGGCTGTGGCTGATGCATTCTATAAGGGCAGGGGTGATGTTTTATTGTGTTCCACGACGCTGTTGGCTGTTTGTATGAAACATCTGTTTCCATCCAGCGGCACTTGGCTCTGGTACCGCACACCTCCAGCACAAGGGTCCTGCAGTTATCCCTCCCTAGCCAGCCTGTTGCTCAGGGGAGGGTTTTTTAATTACTCATTTCCTCTGCAGGCTGCTTCATTTTGTACTTAGTAATTTGGTTATAACTCCCTAGCTACTCGCTCTCCGAGGCATTTTAGTTTGTAACGTGTTTCATTTTCTGAAAGAGATGTCCTTCAGTGTCAGTTTAATTAATCTTGCTTTGTAAAACAAGACCACCCAAAGCCCAGGGCAGCTCTGTTGCGTCGCTCCCTCTGGTTCTGGGTTTATTTGTGCAAGCTCTCCCCTCCCTGCCGTCCTGTTTCTTCACTTGGTTAATCATAAGCATTGTGCTCCCTCTCAAGCAGGGAGTTGGTTGCCTGTACACCCCCCCCTTCCATTTGCTCTTGACTTCTGGAGTGGGAACAGCAATTTTCCTTCTCCTTCGCTGTGCAGGGAAGTGCTTAATGCAGTTATGAGCTCTGCACAGTAAGGCATCCTCTTCGCTCGGCCACTGTATGAGCTACATAAACGAACTTGGTGTGCTCCTCCCTTTCTGAGTCCTGGAGCAGAAAAATGTTTTGCACCGATCTAAAGGAATTTGCCCCCTTATTTCAAGCAGGTAAACAACTCCTCGCCTTCTCCTGGCCAGGCAACGGTTTGTAACCCAGACAAGGACAAAAAGAAATCCTGTTGAAGCACAGAATTGAGTGAGGCTTTTTCTGCCTGCTTTTGTCCCCAGGCGTGGAACATCAGCCAGCACCCTTCCCCGTTGCACCCTCAGCCCCACACGCACCCACTGAGTGAGCAAACAAAGCGCCGCTCGGTGCCATTTCTCTTCTGCAGAGCAGTCTGTGTGCTTGTTGCTAGCCAGCTAATATTCTCAAAATATGAGAGTGGGGGGGGAAAGTAGAAATAAGTCTTAGTACACAGACTTTACAATTCCAGTGGTACTTTTTTTTTTCTGAGTACTATTTTGTGGTAACATCACAGCCCTGTTTGGTACAGCCACATCATCTCTACCTGCCAGTAAAATGTATGGTTGGTATTAAGTTTTAGAAATTAATGACTGCTCCATTTGATGATTTAGATGGAGGCCCTTGTGATGGTAATCTCTCGGAGCTGCTCGTTTGAATGGCCATCCCTTTTCTTTTTGCTATCCGTTGTTTGTAAAGGAAAGCAAAAAATCTGCCAAGTCCTACTTCCTTTGTGTCAGTGCAGTCGCTGCTGTGTTCCGCTATTACAAGCGAAGGAGTGATTGTACATCATGAGATCATGAGTGGAAGCAGAGGGTTCCAGGAAAAAAAGCATCTTCCACATGTAATTCATGCTCAAATATAAATCCTGGACTCACACATTCCATTTCTGAGGTTTCCTTTCATTTCACTCTTACAAAACTTGTGTGCTATAAACCCTCTTCTGAGTTTGGAAGCAAACATCCCTCAAATCTACAGAAGGCTTTGTTGGGAGGGGCGGGGATGGGAGGAATAGGATGAGTTAGAGATGTTTCATTCTGAAGATTCCCCATGCCTCCCAAAACAGCAGCCCTGTTCTGAACCAAGGGCCTTGGAGAGGAGCTCTGCACCGCTTCCTCCATCTCCATCATGTGTTCTGTCATCTGCTGTGAGCAGGATCTCACTGCCGGCCGGGAGGATTGCCTTTCGCAGCTGTGTTATGGAAGATTATATTTCACAGATGTGATGACATAACTGTGGAGTATAATTAAGCAGTAATGACCAACAAGGAGGGTATTTCCTCGAGGTTAATGACAGTTAGAAACAAAGTGGGTGGAAAAGCGGAGGGCCGCAGTGCAGCCGAATGCCCCTTAATCTGTTTAATTAACACGAGTGTCGCACTGCAGCAAGCGTTCAGATAAATCAAGATGAAATCATGGAAGCACTTACATTAAGTGCTTAAATAAAATTAAGGATTGCTAGAAGCTGTTCTTAACTATGCTGGTGGAAATCTGGGGAGAAATATCTGGGTTTATATTAGAAACCTGCAGACTACTGGTAGGGTGTGCCGTGGTCTTTTTTGAAACTATCGATACAAGTTAAAGCTGAAGATAATGTGGGAGTCGTTACCCAAAGTAATTATTCCCATTTAAGACAATAATTGCTTCAGATTTACCATGTAATCAAGTGTTTACAGCATCATTTCAACACGGGATTTTTAATCTTTTCTTTGCAATCTTCAGAATGAACTCAGTTTTTAGAAGTAATAGTAACGAGCTGGAGACTTCCAATAGTTAAACTAAGCATTTTCCACCCCTGGAAGTGAGGGATCTGAGACAGAAGCTGGAAGCTGAGCTTGCTAACCTGAATTTTAAGCAGCTACGGGTCAGGTTTTCAAATGCTCCTAAGTACAAAAGTCCTATTGACTAAAAACTGCAAATGTTGATTGAGCGTAGCCTGATAATGGCACTTGAGATTTCTGAACTGGGGGCTCAATGGCTGGAAAATGGTGCTTGCCTGTGAATATTTCATGGGATATTTGCTTGTGGCCTTTGTGCCTGTTCTGTGGCTTTGCAGTAGAACTATTAATGGAGCTGAAACTTTCTTTTTTTCAGTGTAAATTGATATTTTCAGTGCGAGATTTATAAGCGTTAAAAAGTTCTTAAGCCTGAAGTTCTTCTTGGGAATTAGGAAATGGAAGCAATGAATGGAGTAGTTCTTAAAGTGTAAAATGCATGGAAAGGAGATGTATGGCTATGTGGAGTTAAACTGTGGAGTTAAATATATATATCTGTGTATAGGCCCCATTATAAACTGGCAATGTAATGTACGTGTGACATTTTATTATGAACAGGCTGCCTTATTTATAAAGGGATTTTCCTAGGTACTAACACTTGGCATAAATAAATAGTCCAGTGCTCAGAGCACATCTGAGGGTGCTGATCTGAAGAAATCCTATGCGTGTGTTAATCTCTGTGGCAGTGCACAGCTCACGTCGTGCTGGGGCAGCACGGCTGCCACTGCCATTGGGTTCTGCACCCAAGCAGGAACAGAGAGCTGAGCTCAGCAGTGCTCCGTTCCCTTCCTCAGGGAGATTGGGCAGTGCTGGCCAGTAGCTCAGGGCACAGCTTAACATAAAAGCTGCCATACTTCAGGAAAGTGGAGATGTACGCGGTGTTTGATGAGCTTACGAGCCGCTCAGCCCCCGTTCTTGCAGTGAGGCCGATGCTGTTGTTGCAGTGTGTGCCCAGGAACTGCTCTGACCACATAACCACGAGCTGCGCCGTTGTTTCTGAAGCACTCCAAGAGCTCCTCGTGTAGTTCTACTTCTTAAACATTGCATAATCTGTGTTTGCAGCGTGGCAGTGGTTCTTTGTTCGAAATGCATCATTTGCTGTGCTGCAGCTGTGGTGGATGGTGGTTTTACTCCCGCTAGGAACTCTTTAAAGGTTTGCTATCTTAGTTCTTTATCTTACATTTTTCATGCTCTGATTTCAAAGACCTGAATGGGTTTTTTGTTGCACAGCAAGACTGCGATAAAGGCTTACTTTATTTTAATTATGGAATTTATGTCGAGCAATAACTCTTAGCTACGCAACTCAATTTGTCATGGCTTATGTTAAATGTTTAAGGAAAGCTTCTCATTACATGAAACCGGCGCTCGATTTGTTGATTCAAAAATAGCAGTGCTGTAAGTCAGGCTGTGAATATAAACCAGCGCTATGCAAAGCTCACTGCATAGCTCCCTTATGTATTGCTTTAAACCAAGCTCGGTTCGGCTTAGCTGACGTGTTGACTATGGAAAGATGGATCTGAGCAGAACGTGCCACGCTTGTCTTGTGCGTTCTTGTGCAGAGCCTCAGCTCTCAAGGCTTAAATGTGGATTCACGTTGTGCTGGGGGAACGTTGTGCTAACAGCCTCTTGGTCATGACATGCATGCTCAGCTGACTGCGGGATTCTTCCAGTGAGCGCTGTTGCTGTATATAGAACTCCAGGGGATGAATGAGTCTGAGAGGTTTTGCTTTTACAGAAACTGGAAGAAAAATCATGAGATGTGTAGTAATTCACATCTCGGTTATTTTGGGGCGAGCATCCTCACTGCAGAGTTCCGGTTTTGACTTGAGGTAACAAATCATGTGCGTTGCGATC
This sequence comes from Tragopan temminckii, assembly GCA_028571105.1. Taxonomy (NCBI): domain Eukaryota; kingdom Metazoa; phylum Chordata; class Aves; order Galliformes; family Phasianidae; genus Tragopan; species Tragopan temminckii. Next base: position 7,835,140 of record JAOWBP010004330.1, read on the forward strand.
AAAAGAACATCTATTTTGTTTTCTTTCAGAAGATGGGCCACGCGGTCTTCTGCAGAATAACCGAGTGTATAAATGACAACCGGATTGATGTGGTTGTTTTCTTTGCAAGAAAGCTCTTAGCAACTGCTCTGATTGCCATTTGTCATCGGGGCTGTTCTGTGGGATGCCAAATTCTCTTGCTCGATGTTGCAGTTTCCTGGAGGAGTAGATGTGGCAACAGGATGTTGGTAAAGAACAGGAAACTACTTGAATTCACCGCTTATGCCATACAAATAAAGGCTTATGACTGGCCCTTGTGCAGCAATGGCCGCTGTCTGCCGTGGCCTGAAGTTCCTGCAGCTGGAGTGTTGGTGTGTTCTGAGGATGGGGATTGTTGGGTGCCCAAAAAGCCACTGTGGGGCCCCCGGCACAAGGACATCATGGGGCTGGTGGAGTGGGTGCAGAGGAGAGCATGGAGATGCTCAGAGGTTGGAGCACCTCTGCAGTGGGACAGGCTGAGAGCTGGGGGTGTGCAGCCTGGGGAAGAGAAGGCTCAATGAGGAGACCTCATTGCAGCCTTCCTGTGCCTAAAGGGAGCTGATAAACAGCAGGAAAGCAACTTTTTACACGGTCTGATGTTGATGGACAATTAAGGAATGGTTTTAAACTAAACGAGGGGAGATTTAGGTCAGATGTCACAGTTCTGGTACAGCGGAGTGCAGATCCACCCTGAGAAACAGGGGAGGCAGGGGTCTGGGGAAGTAAGGATCGCTTTGAGCGGATATTTTGTGCCCATCTGTAGGGTAAAGAGGCTGAAGCAGCTTTTTGTCTTCTAAATGTGGGCTGTGAGAAGACATCTTAATGTACTTCCAGATTATTTGGTTAATTGACTAATTGTGAGTGCAAATTACTGTATAGTCTAAATGCATTTGCTCGTTCTGGTGAATAATCCAGTATTAATCACTGGCTTCTTTCAAGTATTTGTAACTCCTTCCGCTGCAGTGTACTGCAGACTGCTTGTCATTAGGTGCAGCACCAATGTCCCATAGGTAAAGGAATAACAGTTTCTTCCCAGCTGTATATTCGTTGTTTTCCTAATGCAGATGCAGTTAATGTCTGCTCACTCTTGTTCATCGATGTCTCCTGCTGGTGTTTTACATCTTCGGTTCCTCTAGAGCAGCTCAATAAAATTCATGTGTGCATTACTTTTGCATGACACTTAATTTTTATGAAATGCATATTTTATTGGACAGTAAAACATTTAAGGGTCTTAATGGCCTAATTAATACTCTGTATCCACTTCTGTCTTGTGTATTTTGCTCCTCGTTCTACTCCTTGCTTCTTGTCCTCGTGCATTTTTTATCATGAAAATTTCAAGTAATCTTGAGAGAGCACTCTGTTAGAAGCCTGTTCTTTGAATATTCAGCAACTCTAAGTAAGGTTTGATTGATAGTCCCTTCTCTCCCTTCCCAGTCTATTTTTAGTAGTTCAAAAAGGAGCTTAATTTCTTGGGCTGTCACTTGTTGTGTATGTGTGGGCTCCAATTTGTTTCGGTGTTTTTCTCCCTCCTTTCAGCATACTGGGTAGGTAATTTTCCTGTTGCCTGATGACATGTTGACAGCTGGGGAGAGAGAAAGCAGAAATGAGCTGGGAATTCTACCTTAGCAGAGGGAGCGAAGATGGACAGCCTCTGGTTGTTATACATGCTGGGTGATTAGAATAGGAGGATGGATGGAAGAAAGCGCATTATTATCGCTTGCTAGAACACTCTTGAAACAGTGTAGAAGTCTGTATCTTTCCATGTACAGGTAAAAATCCACTCCATCTTCTAGAACAGAACGAAGAGACAAAATAACCCTCCAGAGTGCCATAGGCACAATGGAAAAGGCATCCTTCTCCTCCCCTGAAATACAACATTGTAGCTAAGGCCTTTTTTTTCCTGTTTTGTGAGGCTTTGAAGAGAGGCTTGGGAAGTCTTCCCACACGAACTGGTTTAATCTTCCGTCTCCCTTAAGGCCACGTACAGAAGCCACCGGTGAGCACGACTGGACTCCCTGCAGAGCCAGTTCGTGCACTTGCTGAAGGAATTGCTCTTGAGCAACTGAAGGCCTTTCCTCTCTCCGGGGCATAAGAACCATGGACTCTGAAATGCTCCGACTCTGGAACGTGTGGGAGGAGGAAAGGACAAGACATACAAGGCAGATTTGTCTTCCACCCGATGGGTAGACCAGAAATGGTTTTGCTTTTCATATTCAGTTTGAGGCGTAGCCCAAATTAAAGCGTCAGCTCTTGGTGTGGGAGATATGCCAACTGCTAGGTAGTTATTGATCTTTTTTTTTCTTTTTTTTTTTTTTTTGGATTATTTCATGGCTTGCATAAGATGCTGTCCCTTGGGTTGGCTGCCTGCCTGCCATGTGTACAGGGGTGTTGGCTGTCAACAAGGCAGGCAATTGGGTGGCATTGCCACCTTCTGTCCTGTCCCTTTGGCTGTGGAATTATCAGCTCTGCAAGGTGAGACAAGCCATAATGAAGCTGGCTTTGCCCAGGTAATGCCTGCAGAGAAAGTCAAAAGGCTAAAGCAAGCTGTGCTGCTAATGCTCTTCTGATTGGAATATTAAGGCAAGCACTAGTGTTTCCTTCAAGTGTAGGAGTTCTTAGGAGAATGTTCCTTATTTGCACTGGTTCAATAAAAATGTTCCAATGTGGTTTTTTATAAACGAGGTATGTGCAAACCAGCTGTTAGAAATAGGTGCAGTCACTTAGTCTGGACTTGCACGTGGGCTGTTTACACCGGTGTGTCCTAGAGCAGCAGTTTGCTGCCAGCTAACCCTCAGAATGAACCTGGGAAACATTTCTTTCTTGCACAGTGATTCCAAATCTGAGGTAAGATGTGTGCACCGAATTGAAACACTTCTCTAGGTCTGTATGCTGTATGGAAGTGAAGGAGGTAGGGACATTAGGGCATGTCAGCAATATGGGAAATTAACTCTCAGAAATGTCCTAATTTTAAGGTAATGGCACCATTGTGGAGGCAGCTGGCATGTGGACTGTCACTGTGCACGTGTCATTGCCACTTTACTCGGTGAAGCTCTTTGCATGGAAGAAACTCCTCAGCACATTCCTATATTCTGGTAGGATTTAAAATACTTGAATTTGGGGATTATTTTAAAATGTTCACCATCTTAGCCATGTCCTGCTGGGTGTCTGTCCCAAGGCAGTCTGGTGCACCTTTGCCTTAGGATAAAATCACAGCAAGATGAATTTCTTTCCTACTTCTTTAATGGGAAGACTTTGTCGTACCAAATTGTGCTTGGGATCCTCTTCTAACCTTCAGTTTCAGTGTCAGCATCTTGGAGACTGCAGGTGGGTGTCACTTTGTAGGCACATGTGAGAGATGCTCTGTGTTGCCCCAGATGCTCCTTTGGCTCTGAGTCCAAAAGATGCCAGCTTTTAAAACATCTAAATTACCCTCAGAGCAGCTTTTAAAACACTGATCCTGGCTTCCTCTGCTGGGCATTGAATGAGTTGTGAAATGTCTTCAGAGGGAGTGGAACAGACTGGAGCGAGCATTTTGCAAAGTCTGAGTCCATATGGGTCGTTTTTTATAATGTACATAAGTAGTACATTGGCTCCCTCCAAATCACTTTCTAAATGAGCTGAACCAGCCTCGAAGGAAAATACATCACAGTCACGCTCTGTGTTAGAGCCCTCTTAGAGTCTGATTGAATTCAAAGGTTAGCAGCATCCCACACAAGTTTTTTTCTGGAGTGTATGTGTGGGAATTAAGATCTTTGAGCTTTACGGAGGTTATTTTGTGTTGCACAGCCTTCGCTAATGTGTCTGTAGGTAGCTCTTAGCTTTGGAAGCAAGTCTCCTCGGTGGCTTGGGAGACCTTTCAAGGAGACCAGCTCAGTACTTGAAGGAGAGCCCTCTGTGATGAATGACCCATTAAAAGTGAGTTGATGACATTGCAAATGAGATTGACATGAGAATCAAACTGCTGTAGTGGATCCAACAAAGATGCTGAAACAAGTGCCTCTTTCCCTGGTGGTTATTAAGAGATCTAATGCCCTGATCCTTTTAGGTGGCCCATTTCTCCTTCTCTAGGATATAGAAATACTTGAATTCATATAGTAATAAAGAACAAGCTGAGAAGTAGGAGAAGGGGTTAGGACAGAGCTGCGTGTGGCCACATTTCTGTGGCAAGCTGGAAATTCCCCAGCATTGAGCCAAGCCTTAAGATGCTTGGTGTTGAGTTAGGTATGGAAATAAATAACGGCACGGCTGCAGGGTCCAGTCCTGGCACTGCTGCCTGTTCCATGTGTCACTGCATGTTTAGCTCCGTGATTGCTACTTATTGAAATCAGAACTCTTTGTAGAGGCTGTTGGGGGGAAGTTCCCCAAAGCGTGGGTGCAGGTGGGGCTTTTTTTGGCGCGGGGGAAGGTGTTAATTGTGGTTTATGATTGGGGGAGAAACATACTTAGTTGAGTGTTTCTGCCAAGATGAGCAAAGGAGGAAAATGGTGAATATTGACCTTTTCAATTTTAACCAAGATCAGGTTTGGAAGGCTGCTCAGAAGGGCTCTCCAGTTTCACAGAAGCAAGGAAGAAGTGAGAGATGCTGGTAGTGGCCATGCTCTGCTGAGTCACTTCTTGTGGTCTCTGATGTGGTACAATTGAAGCCAGACTCCTCTTATCTTCAGGGCTGTCGTGGATGGGGAAAACTCAGCCCATGATGAATGGGGAGTAGCAGAAACAGTGCGTGGGTGAACATGTGCTGCAGGGTGCTTGCCGTGGCTGTAACGTCTCCAGAAAACCAACCGCTGTCAGTCTGGGTGCTCACCGACAGCAACTGCACTCTGGGGGCCCACAGCTGCCCAGTGCTGTGTGTGGGTGTCCTCAGCCATCAGGGCTGGGAGCTGTGCTATGGATCTGGGGGACTCGGTGGGGGCTCAGTATTCCTACAAGAATGCCTCCGAGACCTTGGAAAGCACAACTCGCTCCTGATCCGAGACCTGGTGTAGTGTCTGGCATGGAAGCCTGATGGCAGAGGGTTTGTGAGCACCACATGAAGGATGGTGGTGGGATGGGGATGTGACAGCAGCACATAAATAGCTGCTGTCCTACCCTGTGCCATACAAGCTGTCCTTCGTGCCTGGAGTTAACCCAGTGGGACAGTGTGTTACGATAGGGGAGGGTGAAATAACCCAATTTGCCACTGTGCTGTATATCAGTTTTTCTTTTTTGTTTTTAATTGCATAACCCTGGCTGCTGTCAAGCACTTTTAAAGAATGTAGATCTTCAGAATGTGAGGGATTTTTCTCTGCTTCTGTCATTCTGCCAATTGATCTGTGCTTAGCTTTGTTTAATGGGTGTTATCTGATAGAGTTGGGGGTTTGTTTTTGCTTTGGCTTTTCTTTTTCCATTGAAAAATCACACTAGAATCTAAAATAGATCAGCTCAAAACTGAATGCTAGGGCAAGATAAATATCTCTGATATTTATCTCTGATATCTGCTGTCAGAGCAAAACCCCTTTGAAATAATTTGTGTCCCCAGAAGATGCCCCAGCATTGAAGAATAATCGATCCTGCTCGTGTTGGTTGTGCTGCTGCTGGCACGTGCAGTGAGCAGGAGGAGAGGAGTTAATTTTAGCTTGATTAGCAGCACAGAAGGGAATCAAGATGACTGCATTGGAGATGGCAGTGGGATGAGATCAATGATGGTAGTTTACTTTTAATATATCTAAGTGGGTGTTCTCAGCAATTTGGTTTTTCTTTTTTTTTTTATTTATTTCTTTTTAAGAGAACCAAGAATGTTAATGCATTTAGTCCTTGAAAACCTCCTGTGGTTGCAGTTCTGTGTGCTTTAATGTTGCATGGTGGTTGTTTAAATGAATGCCAGGTGCTTGCATCCCATTCCTCAGCAGTTTCCTGCTTGGCACTGCTCTCCGGTTCAGCAGCATGGATTGGGCTCCTCTCTTTTCTCCTACTCACCTTTGTT
>JAOWBP010004330.1:7841248-7912005 GCA_028571105.1 Tragopan temminckii
CCCCAAAGTAATTTTTTTTCTCCTCATTTGGAGTGCTAAAATCAGTGATGCTTTGCAGATGGACCGAGATCTCATTTCTTCTGCTTATATCCAAGCCTCTGCCAGAAGCTGCTGTAGCAATATTTTAGAATAAATATCCAAGTCTGTCTTGAAGGGGGGATACATTTATTATCTTTGTCATTGCTCTCCTCAAGAAATCCATCAGATCATCCAAAGATTATCCAATCTGCTCTCCAAAAAGGGAGGACAGAAAGCAGTTTATGCAGACAGAGCACCTGTGTCTTCTCCCACTTGCAGTTTTCAGACTAAACAGGGCGATCCTTTTAGAGAAAGAATTTGTCAGGAAATTTTAAAATAGAACAATGATTTTTGGCAGGGCCACTATAAATCAGCCATCCTAGAAACCTGAGACATAAGAGAGAACACGATCCCAAAACATCCTATCTTTGGCAGTTTCCTTTGTCAGTAGTAGCCGAAAGGGCACATGCAATGAGGGATTCTATTTGGAGTGCAAAAGCCATCACAGAACAACTGCTAGACAGGCAAGTTGTATTGCAGACCATGTCGTTCAATCTGGAGTTCCTGCTATTTCTTAGATCAGCATGAATGGAGTCCGTACAACATCATGGCATTAGGAGAGGTCATGTGGGGAGAGGTTTATTGCTGTTGAGCTTACACAGAGGCCGCACGCATGACAATGTGGTTGTACAGTATCCACTGAAACCATCTTAGGGAAAGCCACTCTTCAATTAGGAGCACATAAACCCCAAGACTGAACATGTTGGATTGGGGTTGAGCCTCTAATGGCTTTACCTGACAAATCCCTTCATTTCTTCATATTTTTGTACTCCTTTTCTTCCCCCCTGCATCTCAGACCCTCCCAGACTCCAAGTTGGCTTGCACTTTGTGCAGGTGTGAAGCTTGCCACCCACTGTAGTAGAGCCAGCACTGATAAGCACACGTGTGACACATGGGACAGGTGAGATGTGTTTGAACAAGAGGTGAGATTCCTTTGTGATTTGAGATTTAGGCGTTGACTCAAAACTTTTATCTTCTCAAAGCTGCCACCTGCCCTTTTTAAATGGCCTTGGAGCCTCAAGACTTGACAGGAAAATCATTATTTCTGTTGATTACTATTTGATCACTGTGCACTTTCCAGGGCTTGAATCACTGGATATAGAGACTGGCACGGGGTCACGGAGCTTTATATCAAAGTGTTTTCCCATCGATGTCCAATTCTTTACATCTGGAAGGGACGCCTTTCTGCTTGTCAGCAGACGTGGTGATGTCCTGCAGGTGGGACCTGGGATGTGGCATCCACGCTCCCCGGTGGTGATGCTGAGCCCACGGCAGCAGTAGCAGGATGGGATCCATCCTCTGATGTGGTACCTGCTGTCAGCTCAGGGGTAGGACCACCTTACACAGCTGTTTCAGTTACCCTTTAGCGTACTGTGGTTATCGGGTCATTGCTTTCACTTCAGTGTCTCCTTGGGGATTTGCCCTGGATTTTCGTTCCACGCCTCTCGTTAAGCCTCACCTTCACCACTCCACTATTTTATATGAGAAAGTTACTTCTTCTTTTGCAAAATTGCTTCTAATTAAAAGAACCCTTTTGGAATGCGTGTGTCTTTGGTACTTTTATTGAGGGGTGGGATGAGGGGTGGGGGGGAGAAAATGTTTTCAAGCCACTTCTGTTATTTTTGGCTAGAAGAAATGGTTTGGTACCTTGCCAGAGTGTTCACGATTTAACAGCTCAGGACAGTGAAAATGTAACACAGGCTGAAATTCCACGCTGTTAGTTCTGGGCTATAAAATCTTATAATCCCCTGCTGCTTTTCAGCTCAAACGAAGCTCTCAAATCGTTTACACCCAAAATTTGGTCAGCCTGAAATTTGTGGTGTTCAGTGGTGATAAACTTCCTCCCGGATGAGCTGAAACCCATTGGGGCTGCTGGTCTGTGTGCTTTGGTTGTCCCTGCAGGGTGGTAGCAGCCGTTATTCGGGTCCCACAGGAGTGCTGATGGCAGTGGGCTGGATCCTACCTCATGTAAACCCATGCAGTCATTACAATGGGGAGGTGACTGTGGCTTTGCCCTAGCAGGGAAGTAAACCACATGCGGGCAGGTTGGCTGCAGCCCTGCTGGGAGAGGTGAGAGGTGGGAAATCACTGCTTTCCAAGGGCTGAGAGTCAAACTGCTAAGGAAAGAACTCTTGTTTTTCTGCTCCTGAGAGGGTTATTGTAAACAATGCAGTGTTAGATAAATACAGGCACTCCTCTGACTGGTAGCTTGTAATAACTTAGAGGTATCAACATACCCATTTTGAAGATGAAAATCCTCGCACTGTAGAATTTTGTGAACAAGACATTATTCTGCAAAATTGCCAGAACACACAGCAATACTTTTTTTGAGGTCATTCAGCCCCACAGTGCATCGTTCTCCACTTCCAGCCCTCGCTCTGCTCAGGACACGTTTCCCCTGCACATGTTTTTGTGGTTAGGAATGGAGCATGGACATAAACACTGGAGTGGATGGGAAATCTGCCATAGCATTTGTAGCCTAAACAATACCAGAGTACACAGATTGGCTTCCTGCCCTGCCTTGAACAGCACGGGCAATGGCTTGACTGAATCAAGCAATCAGGGCTTTCACTGCTGACCCTTTTCCTGCTATTTGTCTCATTTGTTTCCTCTTCTTCCTCCTGTGTTTTTGCTCTAGGGTTATTTATTTTTCTCCTTGCCCCTCTTGTTTTCATTTTTTAAGTCTGCCTCTCGGTTATATATATTATTTTTTTTTTCTCCTCCTCTTGCTTTGACAATCATTTTCACTCTGAACCTGCTTTTCCCACAAAATCAAAAGGAACTTTATCTGAACACATTTTTCTTCATTATTTGTGCACATCCACCATGCTCTAAGAAAGGGAGTCCTGCTTTGCTGTACAGTTTCCTCGGAAATGCAGGCTGTATCCGTCTGAGCCCAAGCAGTGTGGTCACTGAAGCTTTGGTCTGACTTCTCAGGCCCATGGAGACCTTTGTTAGGTAAAGACCCTCATTAGGTAGAGACCCTCATTAGGTAGAGACCTTTGTTAGGTAGACAACTGGCATGTTTACCACTACTCGTTTTCTAGCTAGGGTAAGATTAAATCATGAGACTGATGATATGAAGTCATTCTGCAGCATTTTCACAGACAAGCATCTCAGGTGCCAACAGGGCTGATGAAGTCATCAGCGAATTCAGAGAATCTGTCCCTATAAATGGAAAAATCCCCACAGTTATCAGCACGTGGTAGAGGAGGAAGCAATCCACGCCCATGGAGTCATTGAAAGGCATTGCTCTGCGTTGTGCAACTTTCTGAGGCTGAGGTCAGCGGTTGCAGCACTGCCTCTTCTCGAGGAAAGCAGCCGTGCAGTGGCTGAATCAGTGGCCATGCTGCTCCTCTGCACTCCTTGATAACATGGGACCGTGCCAACGCTCACTTTGTGCACCGAACAGAATGCACACGTAAGGCTGAAGGGCAGTCCTGGAAAAGGGATGTGTAGTGCAGCCCGGGGCCTCATGCCAGGAGCCATAAAGCACCATACAAACACGGGTAACCTCACCGCAGCTCGGTCAGGCTGGAAAGATAAATATTCCTTTCTTCATAGCAGGAGAAATTTGAGGCCCAGATGAGCTTTGTCTATGGGATCATGCAGTAGTTTGTGTGCCCAAGTGGCCTCAATTGCAGACGTCCTCGGTGCAGGGCAAAGAAAACACATCTTTCTTGCAAAGCAGCAGGACAGGTTATTTTTGGGTCTCTATAAATTGTCTCTGTTCTCCAGTGCTATCGCTCATACCGTACCAGGGGAACACGACTGACCTAATTAGAGTCTCATTCCAGCAGAACAAGACTCAACTAGTAAATACAAACTTTAAACAAAAAAAAAAATATATTGCATTCTTTTTGTGTACGTACAAGCTGATCTGCTTGGGATGAACAGCATGGAGGCGGGGGCTGGAAGGAGCAGGACAATTAGAGTCACCAGGGAAAATGAACTATGAAAACTGTGGAAACCGGGCAAATTTTCAGATTAGCTTGTGGGACAGTAACTGAATCATGTAGGAAATTTTCTCCTCTGGGACAAAACCTTGTGTAACCTGATGGGAATTAGGAAATACTTGATCACTCACCATGGAAGGGACCGGCAGAGGAAGGATTCAGCATTTCAATCCTCCATCCCACAGAACCCTCCCAGGCAGACAGGTGAAGGCGCTGCCATTGATCTGCACCACAGGAACAAGGGATGAGGGGAGGAGATGCCTAAATTGCACAAAGGAGGTAAGGGTTAACCCAGCTAGCCAGGCTGTTCCAGCCCTTCCTGTTGGGTTTCTTGGTAGGGATCCTACCCAAACGTGTTTTCAGTGGCTCACATCCAGCACTCACTGATAAGGAGCCAGTGACAGTGAATGAACCATGAGGCAAACAGCTCCAGCACGCTTGTGCTTAGTCTGTGCACAGCACGTGCTGAAGGAAAAGCCACCCATGAGGTGCAGGAAAATGCACAGCAGCACTGCATGGCTGTTCCCATTCCACCTCTCCTTAAGAGCAATTAACACAGCACAAACACACCTGAGCTGAGCCACCAGCAGGAGCCTCACTGCTCCCAGGCCAGGAGGAAGGCGCTCCCCTTTCACTACCTTTTCTCCTGCAGAAAACTGCTTCTTCAGCAGTTTTAAGCATAAAAACCGCAGGGCTTGGTACAGTATTGACTCTTCAGTGAAAGGAGAAACCCTGCCCAAGGTTTAAAGTTTGAGCCAGGCAGTAAACAGGACTCCTCCTTCTGCATCACATGAGCACAGTCACAGCTGCAAGTAAGATAAAAAGCTCATATAGTGGGGCCTAAGCTGCGTGGGAGCAGTGCTGTCAGGCTGTGAGTGCAATGGGGTTCCTTCCAGACTTTTCCCCCATCACTTGGTTGCTCCTCGTCGCTTTCCTGGGCCTCCTGGTGCTGTAAGTAGCAGCTGGCGGACAAGCACCCTGGTACAAAGTGCATTCACAAGTGCTACAAGCCATTTTGGGGTGTTCCCATTTTGTTTGCAAGGCTGATAAGCAGGGGTGGGGGGGAGAGAAGGGAATCATGGCCTGGGGCAGCCAGCTGAGAGCATTGGCTGCCTGCAGAGACCTTGCATTGTCTTGGCGTTAGTGGGAAGAGATGGGGCTTGGGGAGGGTGTAAAGAGAAATTTTGGGGGTTTGGAGTGTTTTGTTTTGTTTGTTTGCTGCGTGGATCCAGAAGCAGGAGCAGCTTTGCTTTTGCTGCAGCAAACTGCCTGGCTGCTTCTGTCAGTCACAGGAGCTGTAGTGAACTGCTCAGGTGCGCCCCAGGTGGTCCTCGCAGAAGGAGAGCACCCTCAGCAGGTCTGTTGCTGCATCACCATCACTTCAGCCTTTCCTGTGTGGCAGGAAGCAGCTATCTAACCTACACTCAGGGTGAAGACCCTTCTCTTCTCATTGCATAAATGCACCTCACACCCTGGTTTTGCTCTGCAGCTATGCGATATGGCCCTACCAGACCTTCAAGAAGCTGGGCATTCCTGGCCCACGGCCCGTGCCATTTTTGGGAACGTTCCTAGGGTACCGACAGGTGAGTTTGGGCAGCAACTGCTCTAGGTCTGCTTTAGGTTCTCACTGCTGGTGCTGCTTTTCCTGTACATTTATTTCCTCTGTTCTTGATTCCTTGATGCTTGCAATTGCACAATCATTAAGGCTGGAACAGACCACTGAGATCATCAGTCCAACACTTTCAGATAGGAAGCTCTACAAGAGCATACAGAGAAATAAAAAACACCTTTAGGTTCTGGCTGATCTGAATGAGGTGTGTTCTGTCTCTCTCCCTTCAGTTTAAGCTATCAGCTTCCTCCTAGATTTCTAGCCACAACCCAGCAGCTGAAGAGCTGTTGGAAACAAAGGAAGTAAGTGTCCTCCAGGTACCCAGGGCTGCTGCTTCGTGAGCATTGTGTGCTGCTTTGTGCTTTGGGTCAGTCCTCAGCAATCCCTGCCCAGCCACTCTCTGTTCCACCATCTCAAAACTCCAGTGAACAGATTTCTGTACAACACTGTAGCATTTCCCAGTTAGCAAACCTTACTAAATAACAAGGTGTTAGCCAGCTCCAAATAGCTGCCTGCAATTGCAGGACAAAATGTCCTTTAGGTTCTGTGATAGAGGTATTTTACCTTTTGTCTGCTGGGCTTACAGCATGGCATGTGCTATCTAACTGGTTTAGGTGATGCATGGCATTATGTGTTTCATAAGTTTCGTCCTGCCATCTCTACATTACATTTTCAGCTCTGGTTGGCTGGTGGAAGTTGGAAGGGCAGTTCTCTTTCTCTTCTCTTTATTCCCTTCAGTGCCAATGTCCCTCAGTGTCTGTGTGTCTCCCCGGCCTCTGCCAGCATCTTTGATTGCTCTTTCACTCTCAAACTATTTGTTTCTTGTCTCCTCTTTTGCAGGGGCTCCTGAATTTTGACCAGATGTGCTTTGAAAAATACGGTAAAATCTGGGGGTGAGTTACCATCTGCAGAGCAAAATTCTCTGCAAATCTTCTGTTTGGGGTGCTCCTCTGTCCCAAAATAGAACATTGCCAACGTGTCCCGGCACTTTAATGCCAGCAATGACAAGCTGGGGCATGGGGAAAATCCAGGATCACCCCTGGAAATGTCTGCATCCATCTCTGCAGGGCTCTCTCCTGCTGGGATTTCAGTACAGTGCAGGGCTGGGATGATTGCAGCCAGTTCTAGAGACTTACGCTTGTATAAGCTTTGAAAATGATCTTTTTTTTTTTCTTTTTTTTTCCCTACTTTGGGATCATTCAGAACTCACTATAGTGGAGTTAGTGACCTCAGGGCCAGGGATCTCCCCATCCTCCAACACCCAGCACATCAGCGCAGCCATGCCTTTATCTCTCAGCTCCAGATGCATTAGTGTAGGAAGGCACCAATCACTTCCCAACCACGCAGCCTGCCCAGAAAACTCTGCTGCTGGTGTCAAACTGAGCCTCGAGCCTTTGAAGCCACTCTTCTGTCTGTCTGGAGCAGAAAGCGAGCTGCAGGCTGCCGCAGTGCGTTTCATCCCGCTCCCTCTTCCCCCAGCACCGGGGCATGAGCTCCCTTTCAGCCTTCTCTCCCTGCTCTGCCCTGGTTCTGTGCAGGCAGGCACAGAGCTCTCAGCATGCTTCTCTTGGGAACCTCTCAAACCCAAGCCAAAGCATTGCACAAAATCCATAGGAGCTTTATGAAAACCTAGCACATTTTTTGGAAAGATGAAATGTTCTCAAGCCTCTTGAAGATTGCAGCTTCCCTCGGCCGTGGCTCGAGGCTCCTGCCATTCGGCTTTCAAGTTTTTGATTGGAAAATAGAAAAAACAGATGAGTTTTTCCCCCTCTCATTGCCTTATAGGCCATGCAGGGAGATCTCTTTCCCCCACAGGTAGGCCATTCGGGGGGGTTTATTGACTCCAGCCACCAGTTGCTAAAGCCGCCTTTTATCTGAACACACACTGCTATGAAAATCCTTCTGTAACAGCACAGTCGATGGTTAGAAATGCTCATGCTGTCTGTGTTTGGCACTGTCTTTTTTTCCCTCGTCTCCTGTTTCACCGCATAATAAAACTGTTTCTCATCCCCTTGGCTGCTTTGTCAGAGGGGACGCAGCTGTGTGGATCCTGCGGGCTGCAGCGGTCCCTGCACACAGCAGCAGACTGCTTCTGCTCTGCGTGACCGTGAGCAATGCACTGACCATGACTTTCTCTTGGCTTAGGATTTTTGATGGCAGGCAGCCCGTGATGGCTATTCTGGACCCCGCCCTCATCAAAACCATCTTGGTGAAGGAGTGCTATACCACTTTTACCAATCGCAGGGTAGGTATCCGTGCTTCCCTCTCTGGTGCAGAGAGCATGCACCAAGGAACAAAAAGTTTCTTCTGCTTTCGAGTCTCTCTGGGCCCTTCAGCAAGCAGCTGCTCTCTGTCATGCCCTGGTTTATTGACAGTACTGCCAATGAAACTCTGCTAGAGCAGTGGGGAGGCCAGTCTGGCTGGAACATCAGCCTGGGTTTGCGCTAGAATTGATGTCCTCTCCACATCTGACACTTTTGTTTCTGTTTGCTGGTAGAGGTAGAGCTGCTATGAATTCAGGGGCCAAGTCAACACTCCATGGTTGTTGTTGGTTGTGGTGGGTTTTTTGCTTTTTTTTTTTTTTTTTTTTTTTTTTTCCACTGCTGTATTGTTAAAGGGATCTGGAAACCTTCACCTGTTGCCCTGCATAACCGTGTCCCTTTTGCTGTAAAATTTTCCCTGTGCAGGTCTTTGGTCTGAGTGGGAGACTGCAGTCAGCTGTTAGCATGGCTGTGGATGACCAGTGGAAAAGGATTCGCACTGTGTTGTCCCCAACATTCACCAGTGGGAAGCTGAAAGAGGTAAAAAAGCACTGACTGAGGTTGGAAGTAATACCTTCCCCATGCCCTCCTCCTCTCTCCTCCAGAAGCCATAGACTTGGTCACTGTGGCCTGACAAGTTGCAGGTGACCGTGCAGAGTTGACCAGCCTTGCTTAGAGGGTGTGAAAGAGTCGATTTCTTCTGCTTTGTTTTCCATTTCAGATGTTCCCTATCATTGAGAGCTATGGTGAAAAATTAGTGAAAAACATTGAGAAGAAGGTGGCTAATGAAGAGTTCCTGGACATGAAGAAGTTAGTAACCGTGTGGGGCGGACACAAAAGTGTCTGTACTCAATGTGGTGATGGAGCCATTTGGAGAGCCCACATCCATGCTGCAGCCATGTCCTCTTGGTGGGCTGGGTGTGCTCTGCACTGCCCAGTCTGGGTAACTGTGCTCTTGTTCCCCAGCTCTTGTTACTGGGAAGACTTTCAAAGGAGTTTGGCCCACTCCAGAAGCCCTGCAAGTCATAGATGTGGATTTTGTTGTCATTTTCACGATCTCTTTTTACTGATGAGAATCAGAATGCTATCTTTGTTAACCTGCACTGCAGTTCAGTACTCTCCAACAATAGCCTACGTTTTTTACACTGAGAAAAATCAGGGGGATGAATGCAAATGGGGAAACTCAGGAAAATATAGTATTGGCTACAGTCAAATCAGGGCAGGAGCTGCTGTGTTAGGAGTCTGCACTGAGTCCTTGGTTAAAAGAATTTCCCTCTCTCGGGGATTTCTCCTAGACTGGCTGTTATTCACTACTCTGGTTGGGCTAGTCCCATTCACTCTCTTTTCTTCTCTACTCAGCATTTTTGGAGCCTACAGCATGGATGTGGTGGCCAGCACTTCTTTCAGCGTGGATATTGACTCCATGAGCAAACCCAGTGACCCCTTTGTCACCAACATTAGGAAATTTCTCAAATTCAGTTTCCTAAGCCCGTTGTTGATGTTCATAGGTATGACACTCCTCATCTTATAAAGCCATGAATTGGTCACGTGTGGTGACCACCTGCACTTCCTTTTAGCTCCCTTATCTCAGAGTCCACTTTGCTATCTGGGGAGGAGCATTTTGCAGAATCCGATTCACGCCAGCAGGTCTGTAGAAATATTTCCCCAGGGAAATTGCAGTCAAGTTTTGTGCAGCTCTTGTGGATCTTTGCTGCAGCCTCATACGTGCAGAGATCTTGTTTGCCATGAAGAACTTCTCCATGCTACAGAGAGCTGCGCTCAGTGCACAACTGAGGGCAGATCATGATATGAAATCAGGAGACTGAAAGAGCTGAAGGCAATGGAAAGCAGATTGTTGGGTAAAGGTGTAGATTTGTCCCACTTCTTTCTATGCCAGTTTTGAGTTAGGAGGCTTAGCTCTAAATCTATGTGTGTTGTTCTTTTCTCACCTTTTAGTGTTGTTCCCCTTCATGATCCCAGTGCTGGAAAAGATGAATGTGACGCTGTTATCTCACGAAGTCATGGACTTCTTTGATGTCTTGTTCATGAAAATGAAGAAGGAACGGGAAAAAGGATACCACGTGGTGAGTCCAACCCAGATGGCCTTTTCTCCTCATTGTGCTGTTCTGAGCACAGGTGGAACCTGGTCATGTCTTCAGAAGCTGCGGTGGATTTATTTCCTTCTCTCTGTAATAGCTCCCAGTTCATTAAATGTGGGGAGGGCCAGAAGCATGCCCTACCCAGGTTTCCACATGGGGAAAGTCAATGCAGTCATCTGGTCTGAGCCTCCAAGTGCTCTGAAGTTGTGGGGCTGGGTGGAGCAGGCCCCTCAGCATAGAGCTTGCGCTGGGCAAGATTTGTTTCCTCACACCCCCATCTTCTCTGACTGCCTCTGTTTCCCCCCCCAGGACCGAGTGGACTTCCTGCAGCTGATGATTGACTCACAGAGCTCACAGGATGGCTCCAAGTCTGCTGGGGAGAAGGACTCATACAAATGTATGTCTTGATCTGTCCTCCTCTCAGCAGAGAGCAGGTGGTTCTAGTTAAAGAGAGGATGTGGGAGAAGACTGTAGTCTTTTATTCTATGGGGGTCTCAAGGTCTCAATAGCAGGGCCATAATAATGCCTATCACATATGAGTCGTATTTTATTATATCTCATTTCCCAGGATAAATCCCGAGGGCTGTTTATCCAACAAAGAGCAAAGTCCTCTCTGAAGGCCAGTGGTGTTGGCTGTGCTTTGTAAAGCACACAAAGTCCATATGCTGCATGCACGTTGCTGATCTACAAGCTCACTTCTGTTGCTCATCCTAGGTAAACTGTTGGATTCAAAAAATAATGGATCAGCCAAGGCAAAGCCCAGTTCATCAACATCTGTCAAGGCAGGAAGCTTGTTAACTTGTGATCTGCAAGGACAGGATATTTGGATGTTGCCCCACACTGCAGCCTGAATCCTGGCTGCAGTACCAGTGTGGAATTCTGTACCATCTTTATTATCACTGCCACAGGGCTACTGATCCCTCAGCAGTATCTGGCTGAACTCAGAGCCCAGAGGAGTTGCTTGGCATTTCCTCACCTCTAATTTTTCCTGGCACAAGCCCATATTTTATTTTTTGCCCAGGAAGCACACTTCAAGAAGATAACAGATTTTCTAAATGAGGATCAGGCTATGCTTAATTCTGCTCTCAAAGACAGCAAAGTAACACTGCCAGCCTTGACAGCAGTTTTCTGGCTCCACACCAGTGCCAGACCGCTGGCTGTGTTGCCAGAGGCTGCCAGTCCATGTCAGCTGGACAGGTCCTCTATCAGGTGTTAGGTAGTTATCAACAGCATTACCTGGATGACAAGTGGGATCTTGGATTCCTGAGGGTTAATCACTTCTGTGCTGTAGATTTCAGCTTCTTACACGTCTTTGTGCCTCTTCTCAGCATTAAGTGATGAGGAGATTCTGGCCCAGGCTCTTATCTTTGTCTTTGCTGGTTATGAAACCACCAGCTCTACCCTCAGCTACATCTCCTATCACCTGGCCATACACCCTGATGTGCAGAAGCGACTCCAGGATGAGATCGATGCAAACTTGCCCAACAAGGTAAAGGAGAGTGGTGAGATCCTGGGGTCATTCCCACCTGCGCCTTGGAAACCCTGCAGGGCTGAAGCCCCATGTTTGCAGCCATTTTGCAAGCCTTCCTCTCCCCCCACATCCCCAGGCTGCTCCTACATACAATGCAGTCATGCAGATGGAGTACCTGGACATGGTGGTGAATGAATCCCTGCGGCTGTACCCTGCTGGGGGGCGGATTGATCGGATCTGCAAGAAGACAGTGGAGTTCAATGGGGTGACCATCCCAAAGGACATGGTGGTCATGATCCCAATCTACGTGCTTCACCATGACCCGGCGTACTGGCCCAAGCCAGAGGAATTCAGGCCCGAGAGGTGAGGACCAGGTGGGGGACAGCTGCACGTTTAACATGATTCCTGGCAGGGGACATGGCAGAGAAAGCGGGGAATGCGTGATTATAACATTTAAATTAGGCATTTATCAATGTCTGACATCTAGTCCCAGCATTACCGTGAGGGGAGTTTTATGATCTACATCCATAAACTGTGCATGGAATTTAATTAACTGCATTGAAGGAAGCGACAGTGAGAGCAGCTCCCAGCAGCTGTAATGTTGAGGGGTTTATGGCCAGATATTAAAACGAGAGCCATTGGGTGACTGGCACAACGCCATGCAAATCAGCGACGGAAGGGCAAAGATGGGTAGGAGATAAAACCTAATTTTTCAACTCCAGTTATGAAACAATCTTTGTTTAGGAGGCTCTGTTAGCCCCTGAAAAATGAGGCAACAGCCCAAGGCAGACTTTGGACATCTTCAGCTGGCCAAGAAGACATTGAGGGCTGGCCCAGAAGTCTGTGCCCTTGATGCTAACTCCAGTATGCAGATTCGTTCACCTCTGAGACATAGCATGGCAGAAGCATCGTGAAAAGCTTAGGGGTGGGAATGTGTCCTGCTGGGATCACCACAAACCACCAGGACCCAGGAACACTGCTTTGGCTGCAGGAGGAGCCACTCCAATGGGAGAACTCTGGCAATGGGCATGTTGCACCTCAGTTACTCCAGCAGTTTGATCCCTACACCAGATGCCAAATGGAAAGGGCAGATGGGCACGGACTCTTCAAGAACGGCTTACCTCACTGGGAGTTCATCAGAGGGTTGTGTTGGTGTCTCAGTAGTGAGGTACTTCACTGCTGACTTAACGTGGCCAGATCCCAAGCACTGGGAGTGAAAGGCTTTCTGACATGAAAACCAACTGATCACTAAGAAGTATCACTAAAATGCTCAGTGGCGAATTCCTCTGTGAGGCTGATTGTTCTTCCCTGTTTTTCATGATGAGGAGAGGAATGGCTGACGTGTCTCAAAAGCATCCCTCCCTTTAGTCACGCAGGGGGAGGATGTCTTTGTGTTCTCTCCATCTTTTGATTTAAAGGGAAGATGTGAAGCTGTAGACCTGTGCGTTTCAGGATTTGAAATTTGGGTTCAGCTTAGAGGGAGTTCTGAGAAAAGAGTAGTTATGAAATCGTTAGCATATTTCTGGTCTTCTCTGTTCACCTGATGCACCTGGAGATGCACGGCCACCTCCAAGTTGCTGGATAAAAACAGAGGAGTAAGGTGTCTGTTGGGACAGGAAAAAGGGTCTTGACTGCATTCTTTTAAAATGCATGGAATCACAAAAAGCTTTTGCCTTCCCAGACCCCTCATTGCTTCAAATCTGAAAGCTGACATATCCCGGAACGGCAGTTCTTTCCAATCTTATTCACTTATGTTTTCTGTAATCAGGTTTAGTAAAGAAAACAGAGAGAACATTGACCCCTACACCTACCTGCCATTTGGGGCTGGCCCCAGGAACTGCATCGGAATGAGATTTGCTCTCCTCGTCATTAAAGTGGCTGTAGTTGCCCTTTTGCAGAACTTCTCATTCAGACCCTGCAAAGACACTCCGGTGAGAACACGGGATGATGTGTCATTATCTGTACTCTGTTCCCACTGGGATGATCCTGCACGCTCTCTTTTGTCTGCGTCTCAGGACAAGTAGGGATCTGACTCACTTACACATTAAATCCCTCTCATCCCCAAGGTGCTATAACTTCAGGACCACTGAAGCTTGTCTGTGGGTTTGGGTTTTGCTGTTTCACGCAGAGACCAGGGAGGAAGATTTCACTGAGGATTAGAGAGGCGTGTGGGAATATCTGCATTTAAATGCTCTCAGTAGTTTTAAATGCTTCAGCACAACTTACTGATACATTTATTTTTTTTCAGCCTCTAGAGAGGCAGATTAAATGTTGGTGGGATGTATCAGGCTGAAGTCCCTGACGTGTTCTGCTTTGCTTCGGGTGCAATTAAGCAGTGGGGTGCTTTCTGCCTGCCGTGCCCTGCCCGTCTGTCCTGACCCAGCTTAGGCATAGCAGATCTCCTCCCCAGCCTGCTCCAGGGCTGTGTTTTGCAACACAAACGTGGCCAGCAGCAATGAGACCCCGAGAAAGCAGAACACATCTCTTATGGGCCACCAGGCAGCCTCTAAAGCGGAGCAATTTTTGAGCGAACATGATCTGAGCTAAATTTGAAGCAGTGGCCTTCTCCTGCTTTCAGGCTATGCAGGCTGAAGGAGACAGAGGTGAATCAGGAGCAGGCTTCTTCCCTCCCTCCCACCCATTTTTGGGTTTGCATGGGCTCCCACGCTGTGCTGGGGGGACAGGCTGTGCAGAACAGAGCTGCTCAACACAAAAGCAATGCGATGGCTGCTAGGAATTACCCACCAGTCAGCACGTCCTGAACATGTGGCACCTCCCTGTGACACAGACAGGTCGCAGTCTGCTGCTGCTCCTAGCTGTGGGCACTGGGTGCCCAGCCCTGACCTGCTTTGCTGCACCACCTGCCACCAAAGGCCATGCCATTAAATGTGTTTTGCTCACAAGGCGAGCTTGGAGTTTGGAGCAGAGGGGGCACAAAGTGTATTCAAAGGACGTTTGCTGTATGAAACAAAAATACTCATAGAATTATTACTTGGCACAGGCGCTCGGCTGGAATCTCTGCAGATTCAGATTGCTACTCAACTGCTAACCTGGAGGTGAAAGACTGTAATAGTCCATTAACAATGCAGTGACCTATCCACCCTCCCCCAAGTCTAATGACATTTTTCTAGTCCTCTGCAATCCATAAAATTGATTATTTTTATAACTGCCCTTAATTAAAGGGAGGCAAGTTAAATATGTATTGTATTATTGGTGGCCATAGGTTTATGGGGCTCTTTCAGACTCATCTTCGGAAGGTGTCATGTATGTTGAATCAGAGGGGGAGGGAAAGATTCACCCGAGAACATCCTTTTGGTATATATGTACGGATGTCTCTGCCTCCTCACACCCCCACTGATGGTACATTGGGCTCAGAGCCATGTTGCTGAGGTTTCCTGAGGCTCACTGGGATGTGGGGCTTTTAGTGCAGCGTGTAGGGCTGGGGGAGCAGTCTTTGTCCTGATGGGGAGAAGAAGAGCTGGGGCATGAGCAGCATGTCCTGCAAGTTGCCTCCCTCTGTCAACCAGTTTTCAGAGTTTTTTAGTGAGATTTCCACCCCAGCAGAGCCCAGCACTTTTCTGTGTAAGGATACTTGTTCCTTTAGTCTCATCCCAAGCATCTCTCTTCATTTCTTCCTTCCCAGAGAGCTTATTGCTCCTCCTGCTCCCATTACAGCTTCGCTGCCCTTCGTGGTGACACATTTTGGCATTAAACAAAATGGCACCAGTGCCCCTCTTTGGCTTCTGTTCCCTGGATGGATTCTGGCTGCTTTTGCCTCATTTCAGCAGTGTGCTGAGCTCCTTTTACAGCCCCAGGCGGATGCTAGCATTCACTAACCGCTTGGTTCAAGAGCCGAGGGCTGCTATCCCCCAGCTCACAGCTGTTTTATGTGCACAGCAGTGATAGCTCTGCAATAAACACAGCTGCAAAGCCAGGCAGTGCACTGCAGACAAGGGGTGGCTGAGATGTGTGTGGGCTGGAGGGGTGTTTTCCATGACATGAAAGTCGTTTCACCCATCTTAAGTGGCACTTCTGTGTGCTGTTTGTTTGTTTCTTTTTTCCTCAAGATCCCCCTGGTTCTGGACACAAAAGGTTTCATGCAGCCAAAGAAGCCTATTGTCCTGAACATGGTCCCCAGAGCCCATGGCGGTCCGCAGAACTGAAGGAGCTGTTCAGAGACACTCATTCAACGGTGCTCTCCTTGCCCGACTCTGGAAAAGAGACTCAGATTGATGTGTGCACTCTTGAAATGTCAGTGATGCAAATCCCCATTTTGCAATGGGACATTAAGGGTTTGGCCTGGCATAATTAAAAGAGCATTATCCTAATGAAAATTCCTTGGCCTCAGATCCTGCTGTCCCAGATCACAATAGGCATTTTGCAAGACCGTTTACGCTCAGGTTATT
Source organism: Tragopan temminckii (assembly GCA_028571105.1). Lineage (NCBI taxonomy): Eukaryota > Metazoa > Chordata > Aves > Galliformes > Phasianidae > Tragopan > Tragopan temminckii. The sequence continues at coordinate 7,857,129 of JAOWBP010004330.1, forward strand.
TGGGTGGTTTTTTTTTTCTCTCCCTCTGAAGAGGCACTTTTCTCAGCAATTTGATTCCAGACACTGTCAGTCTCTTCTGGCAGTGTAATTTAAATCAAGATAGGGAGAGCGAATTGCACATAGTTAAGTAATGCTACCATTGCTCCTGTTCCTACTGCCTGCTGGGCAGCTCTGTGTGTCTTCTGGTTTTATTCTCCTGGGGATGTAGATTTGTCCAGGCCTATTTCCTCGGCTGTGTGCTCTGACCCTGACAAGTGTTAAAGTGGTCATGTCCTCGCAGGGATGAATGCCTGTCGCAAATTTTCTGATGCTGATTTATTTAGATTTTCTTAGGATTTCATGCGTGATTCAGATTGCAGACGAGTTAACTGGAGGAGCCCAGAGACAAGCAGTTGCCCCTAATGACTGGAGCTTTGTGGAGTGAGAGAGAAGTGCCCTGCGTGTTTTGCTGCTTGTTTGCTTGTTTCACCCCAGGCACACAGCTGTCTCCCGCAGTAGTGATTGTCAGTACAGGCAACATCTACTGCACTGCCACTGTGACACCTTTTAGTCTCTGATGTGCATTAGGCCACCGTAGGACAGAATTAACTGAATTAATGATGGCACAGGGCGCAGCACTGAGAGCCTTCAGATGTCCTGGACAGCCCTGGTCTAGCAGAAAGATGTCGCCTTTGGCTGTTGAGGACTGGGAAGTCTTCCCCATCCTTTGTCCTTGTTTCATCTTCTAGAGGACGTAATGCTCTGTGCTGTCCCATCTCCTGTTATTCCTCCAAACACTGCTGATGAGAAGCTAATCACAATAAAATGCCCACCTGCCTCTTTCACATAAAATTGAAATCAGTCTCTGCTTCTGTTCTTTCCTCTGTATACAGGTGAATCTACCTGTAGGTCTGAGAAGATTTTAGCCATGAAATGATGTGGTCCCATCAGTGCTTCTAGCAGGGCTTCCTCATTCCTTAGGCGCAATCCTCAAAGCACCTCCGCCTCAAAAATCAGCACTACATAACAGATACAGAAGCCAACTTTTGCAGCTTGTTTTTTTTCACCACGATGTTATCCCAAGACAAATTGCTGGAGGTGCTGGCTTGCTTGTCTCAGCTGGGCATTTGTCTTCCTGTGAGAGCAGAGAGCTCCGATTCCCGTGCCTGCTCCATGTGCAGAGCAGCTGGCTCCACACAGAGTTCTAAGCGCTTTCCATGATCTCTCATGCACCTGCTCCAGAGCACCCTTTCACAGCTGGATCTGTTCTGTTTCCCATCTGTTGTAGTTCAGGGCTGGGTGAGATACCTGCACCTGGCCCAGTCACTACCATGTGTAACGCTGCTTGGATTCCTGGGGGATGAAAACTCATTATATCCTCAGTGAATGTAAGGTGTTAGCTTATGTGCGTTGTCAGTAGTAAGAGCTCATTCTAGAGGTGTTCCGAGATGCTCAGTCCAAAATCATAGAATCCTTAAGGCTGGAAAAGACCTCTAAGATCAAGTCCTGCTGACGACCCACCCCCACCACGACACCAAGCCATATCCCTCAGTGTCACAGCCACAGGATTCTTTAACACCTCCAGGGACAGTGACTCCACCACTCCTCTGGGCATTCCAACACTTGAAATAAGTGACAGAGCAGAGCCATTGGTGGTGTGAAGTGGTCTCCAGTGCAAAAATGGGCTTAGGAACTTCAGTCACTGGAGAGCAGTTGTTTTCCTTTCTATATTGCTTTTCTGTTCTGATATATTGTTACTATAGTTAGATTGTATATATATTATTATATACTGTTTTCTTATTTCTTTCTATATTTTATATTTTCTTTTTATATTTTAGAGGCGTTTAGTCAAAAACCCCCAGAGACACATAAAAGCCTTTCTGCAGTGGATTAAATTCCCCAGTGAAAGTCATCCTTGCCTGAAAGGGTAAGGAAGAGCAAGGCTGTTTCCCTTGAGAGTCAACGATGAGCTGAGAGGGAGGGCGAGAAAATTCAGCTTCCCCCTCTGCCTTTGTGAGCCGCAGCAGCACATTGCCCTTCTAGACTTTGCACAAAGGCAAGAGTTCATCTTCACTTTCAGATGTTACCATCCCCCCTTTCAAAGCCGTGGCACTGTGTTTGACTGCGGCCACGACAGCGCATCTCCAGGGAGAACAACAAAACGCAGAGGCGGTCAGAAACCTGGGAACAAACAGCAGCCAAGCAACTCCACCGCCACAGCGGGTGACAAAAAGGGGCATGGGAAATCCCAAGGGTTGTTTGGGGGGCTGACCGAGGAGAGGGGGGTGATGAAGTAACACACAGCCTTGCAGGTCAGGGAGGCATTAATGACCTGGACAGGACAAAGGCTGTAGCTTGATCGGTGGTGGTGGTGGAAGTCACGAGCCATGCGAGAAGGGTTTTGCCTCCTTGCTCTGTGCCCGTATTGGAATTAATCACTTGCACACAAATGTCAACACTGCGGAAAATATCCTTTGGGATAATCTCTCTCGTAAAGCCGCTTAACATTTTAGTAATAAACAGTTCACTTCCAGGTGTCAAAGGATTGCAGCCTCTCTCATCTCTCTTCAAAGCATCTCCGTCTGCTGGCACCCAGCACTGCTTCCCTGCTCCAACCAAGCGTAGGAGCATGGATTTGCCTGCCTGGAGCCTGCCCTCAAGCTGGTGGCACTCTGCCTTTATCTCCAGGAGTCTGCGATGGGTTCTGGCAAGAGACAAAGTGACACTGAGGCGTGCCAAATCCCAGCTCCGTTTTGCTGAATTTGGGCACCTTTAAGAATAGTGAGAGTCCCTCTTTGCTGTTTCACACTTGGGCTTATAGGAAGCTTCAGGCAGTGAAGCTGATCTCCCTTCTGCCTTCACAGAGATGAGGTTTCCAGCAGCACTGTGCCTCAGTTTACCTGTAAGCACATAACAAATTTCTTCTGGCTAAGCAATGGTGAGAAGTGATGCGCGTCTGCTTTTGTGTCATGCTTTGATTCGGATCCCAGCAAGGTCGAAGAGTGATCAAGTGGGTTTCCTTTTGGATGGTACTCAACCAGAAGTGCTTCAGGAGTTTATCTAATGTGCTCCAGCTGCTGATGGCTCAAAGCAAGTCCCCTGCTCCCCTGAAATTCATAAAGAATCTCTATATGGCCCTCAGCACCAAAGCCTTTGGTCTTTGTCCCCATCTCATAGCACAGTGCTGCTTCCTAACGCAAACACAGCGTAGCAACAACTCCGGCAAATCTCTTATTGATCTAAGGAGAGCTCACCACAAAGCTGCAACGTCCAGTCCCAGCCCCATTCACTCGTTTTTTCAATCCTTTAGGCTGTTTCTGAGCAAGAACACCCACTGCAATTCATATGGTGCTTGAAGTCACATCACTGCTGGGCTTACCATGTGCTGCAGTGCCCTGCTGGCTCCAGGTGCCCTCCTCCAGCTGAACCGTGTCCCCATCCAGTCCCTGCTGGGGGAACACTGCCTGCCACCATTTGCAGCCACTCAGAGCATCCTTGACCCCAACCCAGGCTGGTGTCGGGCTGCCCACATGAGTGCTGTTTGGGATGTGCTGCTAGAGCGAGGCAGCCCTCCAGACAGCCCCACCGAATGTTCAATTCAGGTAAAATCAATGGGATAATTAGCCCACAGAGTCTGCCCAAAGGTCAGGAAGCAGCAATTTTTTTCTTGCAGCAGCTTTTGTCCTGAGCTCTTGTTTCAGCACGAGGATTGCAAGCAAAGGCACTTCAGCAGGTGGGTTATAAAAGTGTTATGACTGCTGGTATTAAGCTGACAGACTAATGTGACAAGTGCTTAACAAGGTCTCCTAAAATAGAGAGGTAAATGCTTTGCAGCGCCGGTTGCTCGGACAACTCCGACACGAACCAGTGGCACCAACCACATGGACAGCAAAGCACAGGAGCAGCAGGGAGGAGGAGGAGGAGGATGGGAGAAAGAGGACAGGACCAGGTAGGGGAACCCTCCTCACCCCCAGTTCTATCCCTTGGCTTCAAATTGGTCCTCCAGCCACTCTCCCCCCTCCCCCCCATTGCACAGCTCCTGTGTGCCATCTGCAGTGAGAGAGGACACAGGGATGGCTCTGTGTGCGTGGATCCATCTCTGCCCCTCCAATCCCACAAGTGTTTGTACTCTACTAGCTGGACACACCGCACCCCACGGGCTCTCTTTGAACCAGCACTCAGATCTCTCATTTTGAAGCCCAGCATCCCTATCTCCCCCCAGAGTGAAGGCAAACAGCCAGGATGCTGCCACGGTGGATTCAAGGTTTCAAGTCAAACAGCAGTCATTTAACCACTCTTTTAAAGTTCGTATCATTTGAATGTCATGTGTCAAACTGAGGCTACTTCCACTGAAGGCAAATAGATATTTATTCCCCTCTCAGCTGGCCAGCAGACTGACATTCATTATTGAAGGATTGCAGCTGCTGGGGATTGAAATTACCTGTAGGAGTGCATCGAGCAAAGCCTTCCACCTCTTTAAGGGTTATTCCCTGTAATACCAGCTCATGCATTTTAGCTCAGGCTCATTTTATGGCTGCTGTGGGTCTGTAGTTCCTTTTTCCTGTGGCTGCACAAGGTCAGGCATAGGGGTCTGGAGCATTTCCTCTCAGATGGTGTTGCTACTCCATTTTTCATGGTTTCTCTCAGGCTCAGACCACCATGTGCCCGCTGCTGAGGTTGGTGATGGGACTGCTCCTCTGCTTGGCCTTGAGGCTGTGACCCAAAACATCACGACTGCAATTCCCCAGGGGCACTGCACATCCTCTTCCTGGGGAGTCTCTGCATAAGAGACTTACACCTCTGTCTTGTAGCACATTGTGCACATAAAATATTCAATTGGCTGCACAGAAGTTTAGGGACAAAAACCAAAGACAACAGAGATGATCAGATTAGTTTGCGTTTAGACATTGCCTTGAACTTCACAGAGCAATTTACACCTGCGTGAGGGACTGTGGAGTTATATTGAATCAGACCAGGAGCGTTTTACAGCCACTTTGCATAAGCATAAATGATAGCATAAGGTGCAAAGGAAACAGCCAGCCAGACAATTACATGGCATCTTCACATGCCTTATTAATCCTCATTACAGCCTTCTGTGCTGAGGATCAGTATCTTCCCTTCCCCTGTGAGGACAGGTGAGGCTGTGGAGCCAATGCAGCCGTCTGCCAAAGGAACAGCACCTGGCTGCTGGGAGCAGTGCCCTTGTCCTGGGGAACTGTGTGCCCTCTGCATGAGGAGCATCTTGCTCCAGTAGGGGTGAAAAACACGACTGGCTTCTGAGCAATGTGTGATGCTCAACCGTATGTCTGTCTTTTTGTCTCTTTCGGTGGGGGTTTTTTCAACCCATCTGCTGTTGGATTGGGGTCTGCTGAGGGCACGGGGATGCTCAGAGGTTGGAGCACCCCTGCCATAGGGACAGGCTGAGAGCTGGGAGTGTCCAACCTGGGGAAGAGAAGGGGAGACCTGGGGAGACCTAACTGTGGCCTTCCTGTGCCTAAAGGGAGCTGATAAACAGGAGAGAGACTTTTTACACAGTCTGATGTTGATGTGACAGTGGGGATGGATTTAAACTAAAAGAGGGGAGATTTAGATTGGATGTTAGGGGGAAATTGTTCACACAGAGGGAATTGCTGCCTGTCCCCGGAGCCACCCAAGGCCATGGATGGGCCCTGGGCATTCTGAACTATGGGGGGCAGGCAGCCCATGGCAGAGGGGCTGTGGGGCTGTGAGGTCCCTTCCATACAATCATTCTGGGATTCCATGGTTCTACTATCTTTAAGGACCCTTTCAACACAAACCCAAGCCATTTTGTGGTTTGGTTTGGTTTGTTGGTTTTTTTTTTTGTTTTTTTTTTGTCCTTATATTCCTTCCAATCCAAACATTCTATGAGATCATGATTATTGTTCACTGTAGTTCTCCCATTATGCGTGATTCTGAAATTCCTTAAGAGGCAACAGCTCCTTATCACTCCCACAGCTCTGGTCCCATTTTCCATTCAGAGCCTCTTGCTTACAAGCTGGTGGACCTGAACCCTTCCAGCGAAAGCTGACAAGATAGACCTGAGCTCTGCAGGCAGGTGACAGCCTGAACAGTCAGACCAGCTTTACACAGTTGGGAGAATGGCTATCTGATGTTCCTTCTGGGAATCTTATTAATGTTATCTGATTATTTCATAATAGATATAACACATGCGTGAGCGCTGGCAGGCTGTAATTGGGCCTTGCCAGGGAATTACTCATATTTTTCATTCTTGAAGGAACTAGCAGCACATTCGGTTACACTAACGACCTCATTTGTGTGGATTCCATTCACTTTATGTGTCTCGCTCTTGAAGTATTATAGTGAGGGCAATGATTTCTCACTTGAAGTAAACGTCACAGCCTCGAGGCGGGTGCTCTCCTCTCCAGGCTCTGGCTCCATGCTCTCCTCTCCTTTGGATGCTGCTCAGGGATGAGCTCATTGTTCTCTGCAACTCCCTGAAAGCAGGCTATAGCAAGGTGACAGCAATAGGATGACAGGTCACGGCCAGAAGCTCTGGGCCTTATGCTGCATCCGGAGAGGTTCAGGTTGGTTATTAGGAGAAATATAACCTCTGAAAGAGTGGTGATGCGTTGGCACTGCTGCCCAGGGAGGAAGTGGGGTCGCCATCCCTGGAGGTGTTCAAGAACCATGTGGGTGTGACACTGATGGGCATGTTTGGTGTCATGGTGGGGTGAGTTGGAGTTGGACTTGGTGATCTTAGAAGTTTTCTCCAACCTTAATAACTCTACGAATATGGATCTCTCTGAACTGGAGGAACTATCTATGGATGCTTTGCAAGTCCTTCCTGCCTATTTAGTAACCCTTCTTTGGGCCTTTTTAGGTGATTTGTAAAGAACCATAAGAAGCAGAGCATCTACCCAAGCTCTCAGCCAAAGGGTTTTTTTTAACTCTCCATGGCTTATAACTCCACTGATAATTTCAGCCATGGAGAACCTTCCCCCGCTATGCTTACAATTCTGCCCTTTTGTGTGCATATCAAAGCACAAGCAGCACATCCTCGTCAATAAAAGTCCTTTCTAATTCCTTTTTATCCTCCCCAGGGGAGTGCTCAGAGCCCTGCGGAACCCTGAACAACCCTTTAATTCCTCCCTCCCCGTCCCCACGCCGCTTGGGGCCTCTGCTGCAGCCGCTGTGACAAGCACTGCTCCTTCATCAGGCAGAGCAGTGGCTGTGAATGACACAAAGCATCACCTGCCCACGGGGACCCAGTGCCCCGGCTGCTTCTGCAACGTTATCAGAAACGTTTCCACGCATTTGTTTGTAAAATGTCTTTATCCAGCCAGGAGAAATGTCCCTTGAAGTCAACTAACCAAATAAATAAATAACAGCCAGAGACAATGCAGGGAAAAAAAGAGAAGGAAAAAAAAAAAAAAAAGAGTTTCTAGGGGGAAAGAAGTGATGGATTGGAAGAGATTTGAGGCTGTTGCGATGTGCAGCTCGGCGCACAGTGTGACAAGGGAGAGTCCGCGTCGTGCCGCTTCCCCAGCCTTCCATTTTAAACGAAGTCTTAGCGATGCTGATTTGAAAGTGTTGGAGAGGGGAAGCAATGCAGCCAGATGTGAGGGGTCAAAATTATATCAAAATTCGAGTTTTTTTTCCTAAGACAGCCGCTGAGAGCCTTGTCAGAATAAAGCTCCTTGAGTGGGGTGCAGAAGGTGGAGCTGCTTGGGGGTTTTTGGTGTGTTTGTGCGTAAATCAGGGACGTGGTTTGGTGTCATGGTGGGGATGGGTGGGGGTTGGACTTGGTGATCGCAGAGGTTCTTTTCCAACCTTAATGAGTCTGTGACACTGTGGTTCAAAATTTGAGCAAAGAGAGTAATGATTTCCCTTTTAACCATAACAATAGGAAGCAATGGGAATCCTGACCCAAAATTTTTTGCTTTCCAGGAGCATCCTTGAGAAGTCTGTGGAGACCCAGGGAAAAGAGCTGATTAATGCCACTATTAATGAAAATAAACGCAGCATAAAATTCCAAGTACCACGACTGCTTCCCAAAGCATCCAGGAGTGAGGGACAGCAGCAAATGCAATAAAGCAGAAATTCACTACGACTGTCAAGGGATAACGTTCCCTAACTCAGAGTCAGGCCTGTAAGTGAGAACATACCATCCATAGCAAAGCAGCCTGCGACCTTCAAGTGCTCACGTGGATGGAAAGTGATCTCTGAAAAGCAGCCCTGAATGCTGCTTCCCCCTCCCAGCCCTTCAAAGGGCTCTGTATCCCCTCCTGCCCTCTGTGATGCCCAGGATGATACTGCCCAAAATGCAGATCAGACGTTTTCTGGTCAGTTTGGTGACAAAGCAGTAGGGAACATTCTGCCCACCGCCAGTGTGCAGCTTGTTTGAGGAGGTGCCTGCGTGTGTCTGTGCCTATGAGAGCTCTCTGGCTTTTTTACATGTGTATTTATCTCATTTATTTGGCCAAAGGAATTACAGGATTGAAAGGAAATTAATAGCTCAGCGCCCAGTCAGCTTCTTATTTTGAATCAATCCATTCTTGTCACTTGGACTGAACTAAATAATTAATCGTGTTACCTAAAAATAATTAGGGCTAATATCATACAGATTACACTACCCAGTTCTAACAATAATGTTGTTAAGAACATCTAAATAACCCAATATTTAATTACAGTCTGGCTTGTTTAGTGATGTGAGGGTTTGGGGGGAGGCTTTCTATCCCTGCAAATTTGGGCCAGCTCCATTGATTAAACAAGAACTTTTTATAGCTAGCGTTCAAATTATCAAACACTTGCCTAAAGCAATCCCATTGATCAAGTGTATCATTTGTAATACAAATGTTTTTATTAGGAGGCTTTGTTCAAGATAAATGAAGGATCAAATTAACTGGAGATTGGTTTGAGTAGAAAATGCTGCAGCTGGATAATTTCAAGCACTGAGGCTGAACATTTCTTTCAAATGATGAGAAGTCATCAACTAAGCCTTAATATAAAACACGCACGCACAGAGGCATCTTTGTATTGATTCCTCCCATTTCTGAGGCACTCTTTCTACAAGGCACGTTAGGATTTGTAGGAAAGGTTACAAGCCATCACCCCACTGCAACTAAACCAGTCTGAGGTTTTTATTCTGGCCAAAATTATGATGCTATCAGCACCCCAACAGGCACCAGAACCCTCTTCCCTCTCCCCCATTCTCCATCCCCATCCTGCTGCCTCTGTTCCCACCCGGGACTGTTCGCTGTGCAGCGCTGTTTATCCAAACGCTCTGCAGCTGGGCTGGGGCAGCAGTGTGCCTCCATTTGGGAAGGGAGGGGTGGGAGGGACCTGGCTGGGTGGATCTATACCTCTTCCAACACTCCTGGTAGCACAGCAGAGGCTGGGTGTACAGAAGGTTTACCCATGGGCAGCCGATGGAGAACAACCATGGGAGTGCTGTGCTGTCACTCTATATATGCATTTTGTAATACGGTCTGAATTAAGAAAGCTGCTTGACTGGGGTGACAGTTTTGGCTGTCATGTAGAGCTGTAGGTATGAAATAGTTGCTTTCTAAATTAAACTCTCTCTTCTCCACTCCCATAACAATACATGGAGCACTGCTGGCACAGCATCACAGCTGTCTGGGGAGCCACTATAAAACCTTCCCAGCTTTATGTCTCCTCTGTGAGGTTTCTCCATGTGTTGCCCTCACAGGAGGACATCTCATGGGCATTCAGATGTTCTGGAATCCATCTCCAGAGGTGCCCACAATAATCAGAGGCAATCCCTCACTCACAGCCCATCAGATAACACCCACAGACCTGGAAAGGCAGCTTGGAGGTCAGTTCATCCCCATGGACAACTATTTCAGGGACACAGAGCCAACTTTCTCATGCACGCAGAGCACAGAGAGATGCTCTCCCCACACTGCTGGGTTTCTCCTCCATTTGGTGCAGGGAGGAACACTCAGCTCCATACCTGGATATAAGCACCCATAATGCCATCCCAGCACCCTGTTAATGTACAGGCGGTGCTCAGCAGTGAGAAGTGCAGCACAGATCTAGAGAGAATTATTACTTTATTTATCACTTTAATGCAGGAAGCAATATGCCCAGATGGTAATGAAGAACAGAGGCTTGTTGCTCTCAGATATCACTTGTGGCCACTTCAAGTTTATGTATTGTTATGCAAGAACTGAACGTGTGTGCCATATGTGTGCATCTGACAGATAGTCAAAGGATTACACGTGTGTATGTAATGTTTTCACGTTACATCTGGGTGTTTTTGGAGATGCAGACTGCACGGGGAGGGCTTGTATTTTGCATTTATGCTGTGGCAATAACAGCTTGATGCCCTCACCCAGAGGTTTAAAACCTGCAACCATTATGTTTGCTGAAGAAGGTTTCAACATCACTTTGGAAAACTGCTGTGTATTGGTGGGAGGGCTATTTTCTCCAAAAGAGCTATTGCAATTATTAAAAAAAAAAAAAAAAAAAGGCAAAGGATCAAATTTAGGAGTTATATTTAAAGAGACAGAGAGTGAGACCCAATTAACCCCTCTGCTCTGCAGATGGGGCTGCGGCACAGGGACAGCACTGCAGCCCAGGGAAGGGAAGGACGAACCCAACGGCGTGTAGTGATAATGGGGAGCTCAATATGAGTCAAGCAATTTGATTTCTATAGGGAGCACAGTGATTGAAAGCAGCGCTGATGCTGATTAATCCCCCTCCCTCTTCTCTGTCTTCTACTTTCTGGCTCCGTGGTGCTCCTTCTTCCTTTCAGGCAGTTCCCATTGTCCGTGTGCATCAGGACACCTCATGATGCATGCACTGAATGCATCTGAAAATCCTGGAGACACACCGCTGCCCTTCATATCCTTCATTATAGTTCATAAAGCTGTTTCTTTCTCTTAGTTCTAAAAGATTTCACATAGCCCTTTTAATTACTCTTTTAGTAACTGGTGATAGGAAGGTCTGTTATAAGAGTCTGTATTTCTGATCAGACTTTTTTTTTCAGGATCCAAAGGCAACTGCAGCACTGGGTCCCTGTTCAGCTCCCAGGGCTGTTGTCAGAGGACAGGCACTGCTGGGACACCCACCCTCTCCAGCCTCCTTTCTCAGCCTGGTCCCAGGTACGAGCACATATAACCCAAAGAAGAAATAATTTCATGCATATTATGCTGTATGGACTTCAGGAAAGCTGACCCAAAAGTATTCCACCAGAAACATTAATTGCATTTTGTTTTAGTTCAGTAAATAATATGATTTCAAGGGGTTAAAAAAACCAGCTTGACTTAAGCTTAGCAATGACTCGTGTCTGGCTACCTAAACAACCCAACAGTTCTTCAGCTCTTTTCTGGGTTGGGAAAGTTCAGCTAAGTTTAATGCCCTCCCTCTATATGGAACACCTCCTGGAAAAGGCATGGACATGAGCCAGTGAGTCAGGGTCAGGTCCTTCCTCAGGGCCTTCACCAACTGTTGTCCCTGCACAAAGAGTTTTCCCCACCTGGGGCAGCAGCTGAGAATGAAGTTTGGCAGGGAAAACTTAAAAGTCTGCAGAAGTGGCAGGAACCAAATCCTGATTTTCCAGCTTTGTTTTTGGGAGAGTGATACCTTTTGGGAAAACATTAGGATTTTCAGCACATGGTTTCTTTGTTATGAATATTGGACATGCCTGCTCAATGGGCTTAGTGGAGTTTAATTGAGTGGTTCAGTTTAGCTGATTGGTTTAATTGATTGGTTAGGTTTAATTGATTGGTTTTGATACAGGGTTCCTGGTTGCCAGAGACATCAGGCTGCATGGCCAGTGAAGAGTAGGCATTGCTCATCCAATCATCCATAGGAAGAAACTATATATATTTACATATATATACTTATATAAGTTTGCGACAAAACAGTTTGACTTCTGCCTGAGGTTATGGATGTGAGGTCTGTGTGGTCAAGGAAACACATGGTCAAATGCTGTCAAAATAATGGCCAGGAATAGGGAGAGCCAATGCAGTGGGCAGAGCCCAGCAAGTTTTGCTGTGGACCCAATGGGGTCTTGCTGCAGATCAGCAGGAATTCTTTGGGAAAACCAAAACCAAACTAAGCGATGTCTATTTTAGCTCAGCTACAGGAAGGACTGCAGTGGCTGGTTAGCAGTGTCACCTCCTGCTACTGCTTGTGAGAGGTGTGGATTGGGCAAAGAGGAAATGACTTCTTCTCCAACAAAGCTGGAGACATTAACTGAAACTGGAAGGTTTTCAGAACGAACACAGAGAGGTGTTTCTCATTCTGTGCATGACAATGGACTCCTTGAATAACAAAGCCCAGATGGAAAAGAGAGGATTTCTGGGAAGTACCTCTGATGCTCACTCTGTTCCCAGGCCCCTCCATGAACATCTGCTCTTGGCACTGCTGGGAGCAGGCTGCTGAGCTGAGCACTGTTACAGCATTGTCTTTAGTTGACCAAGATGTAATCAGAGAAGCAATGTCTTGGAGAACACAGGATCCACCAGGTTGCACAGAAGGCCAACAGACTTGGTGTTGCTGTCAGGGAGAGCATAATCTCAGTGCTGCTGAGGTTGGTTTTACATCTGACTCTGGCTGGAACAGGCTCAAGGATTTCATTATTCAGCACCCTCCCCATCTGCTTTATTGAAGATGTGTGCAAAGATTAAACATGACAAGGAATTTGTTTCCAAGAGACTGATATTTTGGGATGGATTAAGAAATGTAAGTACACTGTGCTGTCCCTGGAGAGCAACACAGGCTGTTCCTCCACTCTGGTCCCCTGCAGGATGCCCAGTGTCGTGGAGCAGAACAGAAACAGTATCACAACCATCTGCCTTTTGGGATTTATTTCTCTTCTTTTCCTGCACGCCCTTTCAATTCGAACTCCGAAAGAAAACAGGTTCACTGAATATCACCTCGAGAATATCCTTCTACATCCAAGCGTCACGAGTGCGAGAAATGATTTGTTGGGCACTACTGCAGCAAGTTCTTGCCTGTTCCTATACGTCTAATGTCAGCGCTCACACCACTGTTGACAAAATGAATTTTGCCTCGATTTCATCTTTCCAAACAACACAGATGAACCAGAAGATGTGTCTTTGTGTTGTTCTTGTTGTGAAAGCCTGCAGAAGGAGTGGTCCTGCAGAAGAGATGCTGAAGATGCCTGAGAAAAGCTTGCTGCTGTAAGCAGGCACAGACCAACACAATGCTGGAAATAGAGGCACCAGAGATACCAGCCACCTTTTCTAAGACTTTGAATGTAAATGTCTGTATTATTACAATGGTTTAATACCATTTTGACATCTCCCAGCCAGCGTCTCCTGCAGGGTTATGGTCTCCATTTGATCACATTCAGCCTTAGTACAGCTGCCATCTGTCTGCCACACTGGTGGAACTGCAAGGTCAGGAACACGAGGCTCCTCGTGCTGCCTGCCTTGTTTTCCCCATGCAATTTTGATGTGACAGATGCACGAGCAAAGAGGAACTCCTGGAGGAGCACACAGGTTTATGTATTAGTGAAGATTTCCTCTGTTGTTTCAAGGGCATAACACAAGGAGGGAAGAAGAGGAGAATTGGATGAGTCCTGGCATTCCTTCCTGCTCTGACAGCAGCTCCACATTTACCCTCATTGCCACAGCAGTACTGCAGGCAGGGGCTTATATGACGGTTGTAGTGAGATGACCCAGGAAAATCAGGATGGATCCTGCAGATAAGTGGAATTTAACAAAATTAAAGTGAATGCCTTTGGAGATTAGAGATGTGCTCCCTTGGAGAGCTCAGACAGAGCTGGGGGTTCTTGGAACAACTGTGTGTGCTGCAGAGGAACAGCAAGTCACCTTCGTCAATAGGGCCAATGACTTAAAGCATCAAGAAGCTTTTTCTGGTGCAGCTGTATAAGATATTGCCTGTCCAGGGAGGTGGTGGGATCACCATCTCTGGAGGTGTTTGAGAACAGCAGAGATGTGGCACTGAGGGACACGGTCAGTGGGCATGGTGGGGTGGGATGGGGTTGGACATGAGCATCTTAGAGGTCTTTTCCAACCTTACTGACATTATGGTTTCATGATGTTTCCTAAAGCATCTCTAGGGAATCCCAGAACACCTGGTATGGCCTCACGTGCAAGGGAAGGGCAGTCAGCCCACAGCCCCAGCAGCAAGGATGGAGCTGGGGGCTTCATGCCCTTCAACCAAAACATACGGACACGTGTGTACAAAGAGAGACAGGGAATGGAGACTGTGGGGAGATAAATGGTTATTATGAGATATAGGCATATTTAATTAGCTCCTGCAGACTTTACCACACTCCTAATGAGCTCTTGCCAAGTTTGCTGTGATTCCTCTCTACTTTTTGTAACTCTGTAATAGTAACAATACAATCATTTTCTATAATAACCATGATAAAGCCCAGTTAATCCTTCTGTAACTCCTGCATAAGCTTCATGTAATTAAATCAGTTGGTGAAACATTCTTGGTTTAAGGGATGGATAAATGCAGCACAGCCCTGCCACCCTACCAAGAGGTTGATGCAGAGAACAGGTTTCTCTATCTTCCCACCCTCACAGCAGTGTAAATCTAGTTAATAGGGTTAAAATAGCAAACAGATGTGTTTGAATCCCGGCTTTACCCATCGCTGCTGATGCAGAGGCCAGAATATTGCCAACCCAGCAACTTCAGTCCAGCCTGATTTGTGCTCTGTGGGGTAGTGATTAGGCAGCTGCTGGAGCACAGAGCAGTTCCCATGTGGGAGGCGAATTGTGAGGAGGGGTGAGGGCAGAGACATCACAGGACTCCTGCTTTCAAGCCTCCTTTAGAAGGGGGGCAGTGTTTCTCAACAGTGCTGAGAAATGCAATTTAGATAAGTAGCTGGTGGCTCCTATGAAAAGTTTATCCAGCCTGTTATCTTTCACTGGTCTGCTCTGGCTGATGTGCCCCGGAAGGTGTCATAGATGCTCATTCTTTTCTTTCCTTTTAGTTGAGACATGTTTGCTATAATTACTCCTCTTATAAGAATTTCTTGTGCAAAAGCATGTACACATGACAAAGGAAACATCTATCTGCACTTCAGCTGGGTGAACAATTGAGGCTTGCCCTCCCTCCAGAAGTCAGGTTATGGAGGTTTTTGTGATGATGCCTTTAGATGAGAACCAATCTTCCGACATCCCTGACTCACGTTTAAGTTGTTGGTGTTAATTGTTAACTGCAGGGCACATCCCCCTCCCTGTGCAATGCAGTCCTCTGCTCCGTAGGGAACAGCCCTGCCCTCACCCCAAACCTGCAGTTGCACAATGAGCAGGGGTGGGAAGATCAACACAAATGCATACATTTATAAAATCTCTGTGTTATATGTTTCCTGGTAGCAATTAATGTTGCATCATAGCTCAGCCAGCACAGCAAACCTCAGCTCAAGGCAGTGCGGTGGGGGAAATTGAGCCTGTGAAACAAACTGGCTTTGTCTCATCATCCTCCCCTACACACCCATGTGAATCATTCAGCAGCGCTTGAGATGCTGTGCTCTGTGTCTGTCCTGCAGTCCTCTGTGATGTTTTCAATTATGGGCTGCTCTCTGTTTTGGTTGTGCTGTGGTTTTGATCAGCACTGTGGGATGTGCTCCATCTCGGTCACCTGCTGATCAGCACGAGCCAGGCTGCACCTCTTCTGCCAGTTCTTCTCCACCAGATACCACCCCTAATCTGTCACTTACTCTTTTTTTATGCCTGTGCTCTAATAACTGGCTGTGAGGAGAACTTCAGAGACTTTGGGGAGAGTGTTCACGTTCACCCTTTCAAGGAAAGGCCCAAGGAGAGGATGTATGTCTGGAAGGCAATGAAATGTGTTGTGAAATGGATACAGCGCCCTGAGAACAAAAGTCCATTTCATGGAGAGATGGGAAAATGCTGACAGTAACCTCCGGGAGCGTTTGGACTTGTTCTGGTCTGTAGAGCAACCAGACTTTACTGTTTGCAGGTTGGGCTCTAAACTGAACCAGGTGCCAAACAAGTGGCTTCCACAGGTCACTGAGCTCAACGTCATTCCAAATAGCACCAGCCCCGGGCCAAACTCACTCCTGAGATAGCTGGACCCATCTCCTGTACCCAATGCCCTGGCATGGTGCATCTTCAGTGGAAATGGGAGCAGGCTGATTGCCGTGGCTGTGCTGCGGGCACTGCAGCCATGCATCGTTGGCCCTGTCCAGGTCACTGCCTTTCTGCTCCAGTTATTTCTGCAGTGTAAATGGCACAGCCACATTCAGGAGAGGTGAAAGGACAACGTGTTGGATGTTCGTGTTTCACCATCTTGAATTTTCCTCCAGCTCTCACATCCTGTGCCATCAGAGCAGCTGCCAAACCAGCTCCAGCCATTCCCACCTGCTCACTACAAAACCCAATTTTGACCTTCCTCGGGTGGGCCCCACTGTGTTGTCTGCTGAGCTGAGAGCAATGAGAGAAGGCAGGGAGTGGGTGGCTGCAGGATTTGAGCATCAAAACTCCACCCCAGTCACCTAAAAGCTGAAGTGCTACTGAAAAAAAATAATAATAATATGTATTTTTTCCTCTTGACATTAAGTGGAAAAAGGACAAAGCCCCCTCACAATTAACTCATTGTTTCTTATGCTGGCAAATGGCTTTCTGGGGTTGCTTAGTCTCAGTGCTCATTTTGAATTATCGGCTCCATATCCAGGCTGTCAGATCCAAACACTCTGCAGATGAGATGTAGAATATATCACGCGGATTCAATATTTATGCTCTGCAATAATACCTCTCCTACCCACGCACCGAACTTACAGACACTCCAACCTCAGCTAGACAGGCCCTCAATGGCCATATCTTAATGAATATTTTCTCCAGCTGAGGGTGGAAGAGGGTCAACCTCAGCATGGCCTGGGGGGAAATTTCCAGAGCCTTGTGCACTGCATCAAGCTGATCAGCCTCACCTGAGCCTCCTGCCCACACCCATGGGCCTGGAGACCATTTGAGCTCAGTTTGGTGCTCTTCCTTCTTTAAGCTCTGCTAGGGAAGCATGGGTTTCCAGCTGAGCATATCTGTGCTGTATGGCTGTGAGGAGCCACCTGAACAGTGTGGTCCTTCTGCTAACAAGGTAAGGTTTCTTGTTGCTTCAGGATTCAAGCTGATGGATTTGTAACCCAGCCTGTGGGGTACGTGATATTTCTCCAGCCCACTGTGTTGCATGAATCCTATCCAGGCTTTGTGCAGAGCTGTGTCTGTATCAGGAACCTGGCTCCTGTTGGTTCTGATGCTTTGGGCCAGCATTGAGCGCAGGGCTCTGCTGCCTGCAGGCAGGGCCGTGGGGAGCAGCAGAGCTCTGTGCTTGTACACAGGAGTTCATCCTTTCCTATTTACTTCTGAACATATTTCATTACAATGCTCTTGTGATGCTTTAGGGCTGGAAACACCAGGAATATAAATCAGATTTTGTCGTTGGCAGGCAGTGTGGTTATGCCTGCGTAGTTTTTTTTCTATTATTATTTGTTAAAATATCACGTATTTATTTCTGGATCTTGTCCATTATCAGAAGTTTGTTACTTTAATAACTTCTTTCTTTCTTTTGCAATTTATTTTAGTAACTGTACACTGTTGAAATATTATGTTTAATGCTTGGCTTCTGATTGGAAGTCCCAGCCTGCGTGGTCTCTGTGCTCTGACTGGCAATCTGGTTGTCTGCAGTGCCCTGGTCTTTGTCCTCTTTGGTGGTGGTGGTGGTGATGAAGCCCTGAGAGCCGCTTCTCTTCCTCTTTCATGACTAAGGTGAGAGCAGGGCTCAGCATTCCCCTTGGGAGGGCTATTAGAGATGCCCATCCACTGGAGGAAAAGCTGTCCCACCTGCACAGTGAGCCCCATCCCAGAAAGCAGAGCAGGCTGACTGCAGCCATACAGCACAGAGGGAAAAGAACCCTATGTGCTGATCAGCAACCACTGCTGACTGTGGAAGGGGGGTTTTAAAGGCAGCTTTTCTCCTGAGTTTTCAGGAGTAGCTGCAGGCTCTGGGTTTTATAAACTTTACAGTAAGGCCTGTTTGATCAGATATGAAAAATAGATTGGATGTTTTTTCTATAAGCTTCATTTCTACTCATCAGAGTGCTCCATGTAATAATACCAGGAAATAGATTCGCAGGCAGAAGTATGATTTTTAAGTTAACGATGTTCATTTAATTTCAACTCTTGTCTCCTCGATGTGCCTCCTCCTAATGCTCTAAATAGCGCTTCTGCCTCTTTGATGTTTACACCCTTCAAATGCATAAAGACAGTTCTCTACAATTCCTCATTTTGCCAAGCAATACATACTTAGTGCTTTTCATCTCTCTCCATAAATCAATCCCTTTCCTCCAACAGGAGCTAGAATGGGATTTTTTTTCTTTCCTTATTAGATTTGTACTGAGAATTTCTTTTCAGAAACAGATAAATGATACAAGGCTTTTTTCATGACAAAGCATCCTATCATACATTATTAGCAAACACTTCCACAGTGTAACAGGAGTAAAAATAGAAGTGGGCTATAAAAAAGGATGTATAGCGGGATGGCATCTAATCTCACAGCATGGCACTAAAAGTAGAGCAGCTCCTTCGCATTTCTCTGCAAATCTTCAAGGGAAAAATCCAGGAGCCCTGAGAAACGCTCAGCATCTTTTACTGAAGGATTCTGTTGAATTCTGCATGATCTTTGACATCGAGTTAATGAATTTTCTCCTTATTCACAACGCCCACCTATTGCTCACGGCGTGTTCAGCCCCTTCCAGCCAGCACGCAGCCTTTTGCAGGAAACCAACCCACAAACTGCCCGAGCTACAAACTTTCTGATCCTGCTTATCTCAAAAATAAGCACTTTTAGCATTAGCGGTGTTGATTTCCAGCGGATGCTGTCTAATGTCAAGGCAGCGTTCCCCCTGGCAGGGCAATGAGTCCCAGGTGTGCTTGGGGTTGATTCTCATGATGGATCCTTTGTGCCCTTCTGACTGAGGGCACTTTAAAGGCCGCAGTGATAAGGAGCTCCTGGGGAAAAAAAAGTCATCCTCAGATCCCCAGTATTTCTGAAAGCAATTTTGGTGGAAGTTCATCAAACCCTGCAAAAATGGTTTTCAAATGAAATTGCAAATAGAAGATGAATACTCAAATAGGTGACAATTTCAGCAGCTATTTGTCAGGAAAAGCCCAGGACCCGGAGGTTACCTGCCTGGCAGCTCCTGCCCTGGGACATGGCCCTCCAAAGGAAGCTGATATCTGAAACTTCCAGCAAAGTGCCAAATATTTCTCTAGAACTGCTGCCAGAAAGGAGAAACAAGCACAAACCAATGTGGTTTTGCAATAAACCAAAGCAATACCAGGAGCTGCGGTGCACTGAGTGTTGTGACCATGCATACTAATGTTGTCTCGTCCTGGCTGTTCCTAGCTGTGGGTTAGCATGGCAGTGGGCACCTCCCTGTGATGATTTCTTGTTGGATGTCATTGGCACCATTGCGAATTTGTCTGTTGGAGCAGAAAGATCCTCTCTGCCAGCCAAAACTTGAAAGGCAGGCTTCTTAAACTCGGTTTAATATTTCAAAGTCGTGTAGCCCTCTTTTGGCCTCTTTCAACTGTCTTCCCGATATGTGCCTGAGCATCAGCCTCCCTCCCCAGGGAGGCCAAGAGCTGCTGAGCTCTGCCACCCATCCTCCTAAAGCAGATTTCTGCTGTCACACAGACGTTCAGCGCAGCAAGAAAATGATGGCTGGGGAGTGCTGGAAGGAAGGATCCTTCAGTTCAGGTTATGGGTCGGGGGGAGTCCAAACTGCCCAACTCACCTACAAACAAAACTGAGCATTTTTACTGCTTGATGAGGACCAGTTGTGCACCTTGGTGCGGAGCAGGTAATGCACCGTGCTGCAGTCCCAGCACTGAGCTTCTCACCCAAACGCTGAGTAGTGCTGCTCTCCTACTTGTGGCCGAGCAGCATATGCACTCCTAATACCTTTAGGTGACCTCTCAGACTCTTTGAATTTTACATCTCCAGAAAGTTTCTTTCCCAGGACAGATTTGACCACAGATGTACCTTTCTGCCTGCTGGCCCTTGGCAGCCGGGCACTGCTTGCTGTCCCCCCCCGGCCCTGGCTGCACCATGCCTTGTGTTCAGCTTTGACCATGCCGAGGGCTGTGTTTGCACCTTCCCAGGGCATCAAACCTGGTGCTGAAGAGCCTCCTTAAAGCCAAAAACTATGCCCTCTGCCCTTCAGCCAGCTGTACAGGCTTGTCCTCAGGTCTCATGCTGTGATTTGACTTGTGCACGTAGGTGTGTTTATATTTGCACTCACAAGTGTGCATGTGTATAAATATATATATACACACCCATGCTTGCTAAGTCTGTACAAGCACAAGCTGTCTGTTTGCAACACATTCTGTTTCTTAGGGCAACATTTAGGCTGTGAACTCCCTGAAGAAAAGCCTATCTCTTGCTGAGTGTTTCCAGCACGCCTAACCCTCCTGGGCTTTCGTTTCCCAACCGGCTTTTAACGTAATGTAAAGAACAGAAATAATATCTTCCATTAAAACTTTATTAGGTAGCTCTTCCACTTAAGAGAGCTGCTTCACTTATTCCCTGCCAAATGAGTCCTGGAGACAGAAAGGATGTGGGAGGAGGAGGGGGCAGCAGGGAGACATCCCAAAGCACTGGGGACCTTCCTGGGAGGATGCTCACGGTGCCAGGTCCTGGGCCAGAGCTGGGTGTGGTGGGACTGCCACGTGGGATGTGTGGGAGCACAGCTGCCAGCCTGGGCAGAGCCCTTCATTTCTTGGCCCCCGTTTTTGTATCCTGCTGATTGATGTTGAAATGTGTTGTAATTATTGGGAGCATCAGCCATCTGCTCGCTTCTGCGGGTGTTGTTAAGGCTGCTGGCGGGCTGAGCAATGCGAACTGCAGCAGAGTGGTGAGTGGCAGCAGCTGACCTTCTTGGGAGCATCTGTATCACTCTTCACCTTCCCTCTGGCTTTTGCTGTGACCTTTGGCTACAGATCAATCTAGGATTAACGTTTGTTAACAATAAGCACCTTAAAATTAGGATGCAAGTGGGCAAGTTCTGAAAAGGTTAGATAAGGTTGGGGCAAGTTAATGCAAGCCCATGCTCTGTGTGCTGGAGGTTGGACCGTGTGATCTATTCTCCAGCTGTGTTTTCCAGTCCCATCGTCTTTGATTCTGGAGCACAAACAGGTGGACAGCCCTGGGTTGGTGGAGGCTGGTAGAGCTTTGTCGTGGTGGTAAAGCTGCTTCAGTGCCCTGGTAATCCAGGAGAAGTGAAGTAATGCACAGAAACGCTCAGAGCTTTTTCCATATTTTATGTTAATCATTAGGGTAGAGCTGAAATTAGCTTTAATTGATATTAAGAGCTGGGAAAAAAAAAAAGAAAAAGAAAAGAATCCTCTGGAGAATGAGTCTCTTTAACCTTTAATGATGCAGTAAATAAAATATCCTGTCAACATTTGTGCCATAGTAAGGGTTTTCAAAATTCCATATCCGTATGGTGAGGAATTCAGTACACCTAATTCTCTCCATTACTGCAGACGAAGGTGATGTCAGAGGATAAATTCAGCTGCAGATTTTCTCTGTTTCCAAACTATCTGTCATACCTGGTAATTCCCCATGCTGGCTTCTTCTTGCTAATAGGAAGACAGAGGGAGGAAGGAAGGACTGTGACAACCAGGCGTGTTCTGCACATCAGCTTTTTCCTTTGTGCACCTTCTAGCTTGTAGGCGTCTGATGGCACAGTATCAATAGAGGATGTATTGAATCATCAGCAGAGGGGAGAAAAAGGAGCAGCGCTGCCTATTCCTCCTTTTGGGTGAAATATGTCTGAAAATGTTTCATTTTTCACTTTAAAGGCAAGATGGAATTGCAAAAGACTTCAATACTTTAGGGACAGTTAGTTTGGTAATAGTCAGGCCGTTCTTCTCTCTGTCAGGGCTCGGGCTGGTTTTGAAATGCCTGATGGCTGCCGTGGTAAGAAGGCACATGAAATGTTCCTTTGTCGTAAGCGGGAAATTTGTTTTTCATAAAATCCATTTGATCACCGCAATCAACTGGAATTATTACATCATTTAGGCAAGTTACTGTAACATTAATGGTTGCTCTGTTGTAGTTAACTGAGAGAAGGAAACAAATCTCCCCCTTAGAACTGTTTTTGTCTTTCATCAGAACTGATGCAATACCAGCTTCTGTGTCGTGGGATGTACATCTTCCTTGGAACGTTCCCAGCGTGCCTTCAGAAGGGCAGGGGATGCAGTCATGCATAATTGTAGAAATCTTCCTGAGGGATGGACCAACATCTCGTGTTGGTGCCATTTCTTTATCCTTTCACTGTTGCTGCCCTTTGACAACAACTCACCTGCTTGAAATAACTGTGTGAAAAGCTTATTTGTAATATGTTGTTGCACTGCTCTTTTTCATTATTTTTTTTTTTCTCGCTTTCTGCCTTGGTTGGAATTTGGAAAGATTTAGGAGTGGAAGGGAACAGAATTAACCCAAATTAACTTCCCCATTGAGCTGCTAGGAAGCTTCTCCATCTGATAAAAAGACCCAGATGCAATGGGACAACACCACGTTCCACAGCTGCCAACAGTATGTAGGGAAGATCAACAAGGAGTAGATACGGTAGATATCATTTATCAGTAAAAACACTCAAAAGCAGAGCGCACTGGGATCTTTGGTTTAACAATAGTACCTCTGGTTTTAAGATGAAATAGCCAAAAGGGTGGAAATCAATGCAGCGGCTGCACAGCTTGCAACACAGACAGGCTCCTGGCCTGTCCTCTGCTGAGGGATGGCCATGGGTGGTGATGGACAGCAGGGCAATGGGAAGCACAGGAAGGATGGAAGCAGCCCATGAAGGCACTCATATTATGGAGGTAAGGCACAGAGAATCTGATTTCCTTCTGGAAGACTCACCCCATGATTCTGTTGCCCATCATTTATGGCCTGTTACAATCCTGGCAGGCCACAATGGGCTGACACCCGTCTTTTAGTCACATTTTTCACACTTGGAAGATGATGTGTATGGTTACAGTTGTGATTTCCCTGTACAGGGCAGGAATTGCATTGGGCTGAAGCTGGCTTAGCCTGCTCTTGCTCCCAGCACCGTGTGTGTGAGCCTCATCTGGTTCGTGAGACACTAAAATGGCTTTCCTGCCTCAGTGCAGCTGTTTGGCCTATGACTTGCTGCTTTCATGGTGACTCCTGCTTTCTTTCCTCCTTGCTGAGACTGGAGTTACTTTAACCTTCCACTACTTTTCTCTCTTTTTTTCTCTTTTTTCTTTTTTTTCAAAAAGCATTTTTAACCATTCTGTCAGTGCAGGGATGTTGCATTCTTCCATCAGTGCTGGCTGCTGCGGGTCCAGCTGTTTCACCAGAAGCTTTTAACCCCCGCTAAGAGATGAGCAATGCTTTAAACTGAGCACAGCCCTATTGCCAGCTCTTCCAACCACGCCTTTCTGTGTACATAGCAAAACCCAAACAATTTTTCACAGATGATGCATCAGAAGGGAGCACTCTAATTGTTTTATCTGCCTTTTGGGACAGCACAAGCTGCTAACTCTTGAATTAAAGCCTGGGGAATGTTACTGTGTCTTTCTGAAGAACTGATGGCTTTGGTTAAAGGATTCCCAGTGATCAAGAGCCTAACAAGCTGTTGGCTGTCTGCTCTCAAACAGTTAATTGCTGTCACCATTAAAAGGACGTTAATTCTTGAATAAATCTGTACTGCGTTGGATTGTAGCATTTGGATCGTGTTGCAGTTCAGTCTGCTGGAGACTAAAGATAAAAGCATGTGGGCATGAGAGGAAATTATAGACCATAATAAGTGGATTGAGAAACATGCCTTGGAGCAAAGGATGCAAGGAGAAAGTGAAGGGGTAACTTCAGCTGTTTGAATATCTTCCACAGACCTTTCCCATTTGACCAGCTCCTGCTTGGTTTGTAGGCATCACAGCCAGCACAATACACCAAGTCTAAATAACATGTGAAATTTGGATCCAGGAGAACCTCTGACCTGGCTTTTGATATTTAGTCCTAGTTGATGTGGTCTGAAATGGGTTTAAGCTTGCTTGCATCAGGCTGAGCTCCCATGATGAGCAATGCAAGGCGGCATGTACGAGCCATGCCCAGGAGCAGGGGTCCTCCTGCAGTGCTGTCCTTGTCTCCCAGATCTGCAATCTGTCCTCTGTGGCTCCAGCACGGTGGAGGTCTGGCCAGAGCTGAACCGGAGGCAACCTCTTAATCAGATGGAGAGGTGGGAGTTGGAGTGTTTGTAAAATACTGTACAAATGGGAGGGCTTGATCGCATTAAATGAAGGATCAGATTCATTAAATTAAGTGGAAAGCAATGTACATGGGTAATTTCAAGGGCTGAGGCTGAATACGGTTTTTAAATAGGAAGTGATCAGCTGCTATACACAACACAGAGCAGCTCTCAAACATTTTTAATGACAGTATTTGTACGCACTTTAGTTTAATTAACACATGGCACAGGAGAGGATTGGTAACTAGGATATAGTCTCACACCAGTCAGCTCAATTATAACACAGAAATTTGCAAGCATCAATACACCAAGAAGAAAGTCACCCGTCCCTGCCCAGCGAGGTCTAGCGATTTGCGTTTCCATCACACCTTGTTTCTCTTGGATGCAGCAATAATTCCTTCTTTCCAGATGGAGAAGTCCCCTTAGAAGGGAGTGGATGATCAGCTTCTCATTTGGATTTATTTCTCAATTTCTGCAATCAAATGAAGGGGGCTGCGTATTGTCACTGCCCAGTGATCCACGTTACATCTCTGACAGCTGTGTTATTTGGTAAATATGCAGTAATTGCTTCCAGAATTAGCTAAAGTTGCACTTCTGTGTCTGTACATGTAAGTTTTCCTGCGGTGTGTGATCCCTTTGTTAGCATTGGGCTCATTAGACTGCAGCAGGACACAGTTGGGTTCTATGCCTTGGCACTGTTGGTCCGAGGGACTAACTTGAGAACAATGGGCTTCTCTGGGGTCATGAGTCCCAACGAGCGCAGCTTGAGAGGGATCTGCAGCAGGGAGAAGGGAAAAAGAGCACTTCAAGGTAGGGAAATGAAATGTGTAGAGGTGAAAGGAAGGAAACTCAGCCATTAACTGGGTACCACTTGATTGTCTCTGTGCCTCACCTGAGTTTCTTTGCAGACCTGGAAGGTGAAGTGCTGCAATATGGCAGTGATGGCAACTTTCAGAGTCAGGAGAGCAAATCGCATCCCAATGCAGTTCCTGGGACCAGCTCCAAAAGGCAGGTATGTGTATGGGTCTATGTTGTCTTTGTTTTCCTTACTGAACCTGGGTAACGACATGTGTTGGGGATAAAATGAAGGCAGCAAGAAAGCAAAAAAATAAATCTCTTTACTTATTTGGAGATCTCTCATTGGTGCCCTACACAAACTCGCTCATTTTTATGCTATAATGTCTCAGCAATGAAGGTACACAAAGATGGACTTGTAGCTATCTACACATGTTCCTTCAGCAAATCTAAAGACCATATACAGGATCTTGTGAGGTGTCAGTAATATTCTCCCAATGAGATTACACTGCTTGAAACCCTGCTCTAACTGCAAAGCTCATTTTCTTCTAAAAATGACATTTCCATGAGCCTGCGATTTCTCTTTTGTATTGTTAGTGAAAAGATAGGAAGAACACCATTAGGAAGCTAATCAGATTAATACTTAATTACTATGTGAGGAAAAAGCAGCAGGATCTCTCTTCTCTTTCATGTCGTGTTTTGCAGTTTTGTACCTTTCTGGTCTGAACTCCTCTGGGTTTGGCCAGTACTCAGGGTCGCGGTGCAGGGTGTAAGGTGGGATGACAACAATGGTTTCTTTTGGAATGGTCACCCCGTTTATTTCCACATCTCTCTTGCAGGTTCTCTCAATCCGTCCTCCGAGGGGATAGAGCCGGAGGGTTTCATTCACAGCCATGTCAAGGTAATCCAACTGCATTATCGCTTCATACGTGAGCGGAGCCTGTGGTCAACAGGTGAAAGGTGATCAGGTATGTTGGCATGAGGACTGGATTTTCCTGAAATGAGTGTTGGAACCAGTGTTTCCATCCCCTTCTGCCCCAGCTATGTCTCAAATTCATTGAAGGACAAAATGCAAGGTAGAAATTGCTTTGTTGGTTAAACTTTCTATACTTGAGTGGTGGAAATGCCTATCAATTCACATCCATCTGCTCATGGGTGCAGAGTATGGCAAACAGGTTTGTGCAGGGCACTGGTCTGTAAAGCTTCAGCTGCAAAAAGAAAGCCACTACAGGGCTGAGCTGTGTGTGCCTTGGAGCCCTCGGAATATCCCACAGGAGGCTGTTTCAGAGCTAAGGTCATTGTCCTGACTGAGTTAGGAGGACAGCAGGGACAGAAGGTTTGGGCCATCACCTGGCATCCCCTTACCTTGTTGGGTAGAACGGTGTCTATTTCATTCACCACCTTCTGCTGTACATCGGGATGCAAGGCCAGCAGGTAAGCCAGGTAACAAAGTGTGTTACTGGTGGGCTCATACCCAGCAAAAATGAAGATGAATGCTTGTGACAGGACCTCTATGTCACTCAGGGCTGGAGGAGAAAGGATGTGGAGAGATGAGAAATGGTGCTGATGATCCCAGGTAAGATCAAAAAGCAATGGGTGGGGTTGGGGCAGATTTGTTGTGGTTTTCATATCAAGCACATATAGCTACTTGGTGTGAAATATATCATTTGATGAGAGGAGCTGGGTAATTTCCTGGGTAAAAATGATTGCCTGCCTGCCAAGGAACCTTCTGGTGCTGGCAGCAGGAGACAAGCTCCAGCTTGGAGCTGGGCAGTAGGAATCCTTGGAGCCTTCTTCTGAGAAACAGCTCCCCATGTTCTCCTTGCTCCCACAGACCCTGCTCCCTCAGTACATGGATGCTGTTACCTTTATGTGAGTGCTTCCCATCGCTGCTCCCATTGCTGTCTGATTTCTGGGATTCGATCATCATCTGCAGAAAATCTACTCTGCCCTGCAAAGAGGAGCAGAATTTCTTTGGTGACAGGTCCACTGGGAGGGCTCAAAGCCCTCACAGCCTGGGCACTGCTCTGAAGCTGGAAGCGTCTCCACAATGCATGTGGTATCCTTGCTGTAAAATATGGCCCTTGTATTCTATTTCAAAACCACTCTCCCCTTTTCATGAAGGCACTGGGTAGGAAAGCGGTGTCTCAAAAGGCATTTCAGAAAAGGGATCCAAACTTCTAAAAGGGAGAAAATTGCTGGGAAACCTTTTCTGAGTTTGAAAAGGGAGAGGGGAGGGCACAATTCCAAGAGGCAGCGCTGCTGTCCAGTGCCCCTGTTCTGCCTACTCTGCTTTCTCTTATCCCCTTCCTAATCTTCAAAGAAGACAAGTGGCTTAGTCTGCTGTTTTATCACAAGTTTTGCAAACCCAGGCTTAATCTCATTCTGCCTTTATCTGGATTCCGCCTCAGATCATGGATGTACAAAGTCCACTGTGCTTCTCTGCCAACACTGTTCAAATGAAACCTTTCCCAAGGCATTACAAGCACGTTTACAATTTAGTAGCTCTGGAATCCATGCTGAGTTACTGGACTTCATCTTTGTTATCATTACCCTTAAATGATGATATTTCACGTGAGTGTAGTGAGAAAAGAGAAGTTGCTGCCACAGTTGATAACAAGTGCATGCCTGCTTACCTTGTGAGTCTCCCTTTCACGATCCTTCTTAATTTTGTCAATAGACCTCAGGAAGAAATCTACAGCACTACTGGGGAAAAAGCTGATGTTCATCTTGGCCATAAGAGGGGTAAGGAATGGGCATACAACTGAAAAACAATTTGAGAACAAAATTCCATAGTGTAAAATAAACCCTACCTCGTGTAAGATAAGCTACAAGAGTTACTGAGGAAGTAGCCATGTAAATGACAAATTATTTCCCTTCTTTTCTTTCTTTGCCTGAGCTTTTTTTTTTTTTTTTTTTTTTTTTTTTTTGGCATAGCTTATCTTCACCCAGCCCTCTCCCATCTTCCTGTGAACTGGGCATAACTGAGCTGGATATAATCTTTGCTTTAAGAGATGAACAAAGAATGTGTCACCTTTCACTACGGCACCTGCCACCATTAATTTTCTTGCCCACATCTTTTCCGGAGTTGTACTGTGGAACTATATGTGAGGAAACAACAAGGCAAGAGCCATCAGGTCTTCTGTGTTAGCCAGTGAGGTTATCTAAGCAACTGCTGATTAGCTCATCTATAAGATGCACCGGTGTCTGGGATGCTTGCTAAGCTCAACACCTGAATTAAGTTTTTTACACAAAGTCATTTACATGACAAGATGAAGACTGGATCAAAAAAGTCAAACTTGGTCAGTTTCTGCATCTCTCTGACAAAGGGACTTTTGGGATTGTTCATGGAGTCGATGTTCACGCCGAAGGAAGTGCTGGTGACTACGTCCATGCTGTAGCTTCCAAAGAAGCTGAGAAAAGATGGAAAAGAGACTGTGGTTAAATATTTGATGTGAGTATATTTTTTCCTAGAACCTATGCCACATTCCAGTCTAAATTCTTGTTAAGACCTCCTGCGTTGAGATGGGAATTGGACATATGGCAACTGGGAGGTACTTAGGGTGAAAAAAAATGGATGCATATGTGTGGGAAAGTGGGTTTTCCTGTGGAATTTAGTCATCAGGGACCTGTGTACACACAGGGTGAGGCTGGAGCACTTCTTCCCCCTTCTAATTCCCTGTAGAAGGGTCCCTGTGGGTCTCTGCCTTTCGGAATTCTCTAACATCCCAGTTCAATTTTCCCCTTCACATTCCCAGCCAGCCCCACACCTCGTGTCAGAGGTGGGGTTTGCTAGCAAGTGATCTGTGTTCTGGTAATGGAGGAGCCCCAGCACCTGCTACCAAAGCTTGCTGCTTAGCCTGCTGCTCCCGGCAGCTACTTACTCCTTCACAGGGACAGAGCTGTCCTTTTCCACCCTTTTTTGAACATTTTTCACCAACATCTCCCCAAAGTACTTCATTGTAGGAAACATCTGCAACAGAAAGCAGAGATGGATGCTACAGTATGTTCTACTCCTTGAAGGCAGGCTTACAGAGGCTGCAGGGATTTTCAGGAATATTTGCAAATAGATTTCTCTGCTATGTTTTTACATCATGTCTGTTTTATCCTTTTTGCATTAGGCATAAATTAAACAGGCCGAAGAAATCAGACCCCTGTGACTATCTCAGCCTGAAAACAGCCTCCTGTCTTTCTGATTTAGCCTGAGCTCCATCCTTTGTGTTTTACCTCCTTTAGCTTCCCACTGGTGAAGGTTGGAGAGAGCACAGTACGGAGCCTTTTCCACTGATCGTCCTCAGCTAATGAGACAGCATTTCTCAGCACCCCTGCTAGATCCGTACGCTGGAAGGAAGAAATTGAGGTGTTAACCCCAGGAAAGTTTGCAGCTTCCTGGCAGGAATGGGGATGCATACACATGCATATACATCACGCACTTTCCCGCAGTAAGCAAACTGAGGTGCCATCTCCACAGACTGTATAAGTATCCAAACATGTCCAGTGTCCGAGTGCATGTGTGTGCCCACACCTGGCAGTGTTGGCCAGAGCCTGCTGGGTTCACACAGTCTCTCAAATTCATCCTCTGTGTGTCTATGTATACAGAGAGAGGGGCGAGCAGTATTTGGAGTGCTGGCATGCAGCCTGGTTATGCAGTCCCCAGGCTCTGAGGCAGGGGAACAGTGACATACAGTGGCTGCTTACAGTAATCCCTACAGTGCAGTCAAAGCCCCTCTGGGAAGCCCTGTGCACACTTAGCGTGATGTTCTCCTCCTGCACTTTGTTTTCTGGGCTGTGTGGTACATGGCAGTGCTGCCCTCTTACCCTGCGGTTGGTGAAGGTGGAGTAGCACTCTTTCACCAGCACGGTTTTGATGATCTGGGGGTCCATGACAACCAATGCAGGCTGCCTGCCATCGTAAATCCTGGTGGGGGGGGAGAGGAGAGAAGTGAACAACCCCAAATAGTTGTGCTGTGGTGGTTTGCTGATGCCCGTGAAAGAGAATGTGTTAAGCAAACCCTTTTCCATCACTAGCCTCACTGTTCTGCAAATACCAAAGTGTAGAAATGTAGAAACTGGCCCGGGAGTCCCCTTCCATCCCCCATCTGTTTTTGTTAATGATAAAGGGGCCTTAGCCCCTTCCAGATTCACTGGGAAGTGAGCAGGGATCAGTCCCTCAAAGGACCAGATACTAAATGAAGCAAGTGTCCTCGCTTTTTCCCTTGGTTCTCTGTGTTTTTCCAGACACTTAAGCACGTTACAGTATTAGAAGGAAACTTGTTCGACCCCTTCCAGCCTTGTGAATTTGGTGTCTGGAGACTTGGGCTGCCAGCACTGAAATACCCTTGGAGATAAAGCTCGAGCCTTGTTTTTGTCTTTTTAAGCTGCAACTTCCGAATGCTCTCCTGGAACAAATACAGGTATAAGCAGATTTATGCATCTTCCCCTTTCATGCCAAGACATCTTTCTCAGACTCGAAGTTTAAAGTTCCTATAGGGGCCAATGGGTGCACTGCAGAAGATACATGTGTTTGCAGCCCAAGCTATAGCAGCAGCTGTAAAAGCAATAGGAGACGTGTGCAGGAGAGTGGCAAGAGCTGCTAAAGCTCACAGGGCTGGGTCAGCAGCACGAGGAAGAGCTGCAGTGATTTTTCTGTTTGGAACCAGAGGAACTTGAGTTCCCAGTTCTAGGTTCTCCCTTAAATAATGAGAGGCGTTGCTATTGATTTTTTTAGGGGTTAGGACCTTTTGTTATTGGCTTTGGAGCAGCCTTCATAGTATGGGTCAAAGCAATTTCCGCATAGAATGACAGCAGCACAGCCCTGTGCATGCCATGCTTTAACATGAGCCCTGTGTGCACCCAACCAGTGCTGTGCTCATTGAGCTGGGACCATCAGGGCTGTAAGGAAAGAGCTTTCCACAGGAATTTCTTTCTCCCCTTTGTATGGATTGTGATTTTAGCTTAAGAAGAGATGGTTGGTTCACGCAAATACTCACCCCCAGATTTTCCCATACTTCTGGAAGCACTCAGTGTCAAATTCCAAGAAGCCCTGTGGGAAACAATTTAAGAATGAATTCAGGGCACAGTGGAGGAGGTGATGCTGGAGAAAGGTGGTTGGGAGGAGTATCTCCAAAATGATGCTGAGGGCTGCCTCCAGTGCTCCCCTCCCTGGAAGCACTGTGGAAGGCATGTGAATGTGTACCATGCTTATGTGTGCTCCTGAGCCTTCATCCTGCATGATCTTTGCACAGCCTGTGTGTTGGAGCAGAGCTCAGTGTTTGGAGATAACCTATCATCATTGTGTATCTGCTCAGCTACAGCTGTAGGCATTTCTCAAGCCAGGGAGGCTGCAGACACTTACTTTGCGGTATTCCAGGCACGTCCCAAAGAAAGGCAGAGGTCTCGGCCCAGGAACGCCCAGCTTCTTGAACAGCCCAAATGGCCATGTTCCGTATCTGTGGGGCAGAAAACACAACAGAGTGCTGCATTGCCATGGCCTTGGGGCTATGGCAATATCACCTTATCTCTGTGTAGAGGAGGTTGAATCCGGAGCTGGATATAAGTGGCCCGAAGGATTATTGCCTGGTAAAATAAACACAGTGGGGCTCACTGCTGCCATGCATCCTCAGAAAGACGGTGTGGGGTTAAAGCAGCTGCCTTGTAAGAGCGTGGGAGCTCTGGTGGGAACAGCACCTCGAAGTCTTTAGCAACATGCAAAAGAGGAGTTCGTTGCCAGCTGAAGGAGAGGCAGGAAAGAAAGCTGGGAGAAGGAACACCAAGCTCGCATGTTTTCATTGAAGGGGAATCAAAGCTGTGCCAGAAGTGATGTCCCAAACAGGGCTTTTGTCAAGCTGCACTTTAATTTCATTTATTGTTCTCCCTCCCTGCACCAGCGCAGCGGTGCATCAGGAACTCTCCTCTTGATAGCGTTCTCTTTAGATTTTATTGACGGCTTTGCAGATTTCTTTCCTCTGAAGCACCCTTTTTTGGCAGCTGTAAAGTTATTACTTCTACCTCGGGGCCTTCTGTTTCTCAACAAGGGCCTGGGCTGCAGCCCTTTGAAGCTCGTCTTTGGCTGTGTTGAAAGAGCTCTTCAAAATATTTGCTTTTGGTTAGGAGCTGCAGCTCCCCAAGCGAGCGGTTCATTGCAGAAGGGATGTAAAGCTGCAAAGGTTTGGCAGAGGGATGTTATCAGAGATCCTGTTTGGGCTTAGAGATGGTGGCAGCACAGCTGTGCCCTGGGGCAGCTTTGCTGTAAAGCTGGGGAAATAGAGGAGTTTTGATGGAGGTGATTACTGTGCCAGACATAGAGGCCCCAAATGCAATGGGTGTCCAGCAGACCTCATCCTGTGGTCCAAACAGAGTGGGCAAAAACAGGGGAATGGATGTTTGTCGGTACTCAGTTTGTCGATTTTTAACATTTCTGTCAAATGTTAATTCAGTGCAAAGTATAAAATGTTTATGGATTCTCACTTGTAATGTTCACGGGCAGCTGGGGATGCGGGAGGAGCAGGGAATGCTGAACTTGGCTGGTCGCAAAGACCCGCAATGCTATAGGAACATAGGCGAGGCTTAATCTACTTGAAACGTAGCCAGGGAAATGCAATCTAATGCTCTTATGGCTAAAACGTGACACAATTTTTGGCAGGCAGAAAAGGGATGTTCATTATGAAGCCAGAGAATAATCATTACATCTTCTTACCACGGAAGTGAACCAGAAATGCCCGGTCACCACTCGTGTGAACTGGGACAGCATTTCCCTGGACAGATACAAGGTCTGTAGGCAGCCTCCCGGTGCTGATGGGCGCTGAAGATCTATTTTAGCTCAGATATCGGAGCACAGACATCTGAATTTTGTCCTTTTAGCCACAACAGAATTGCAAATGGCTGCAGGAGGTGGGAGTGTGGCAGCCAGCGGTCCGACACTGCCTGAGTTATCGGGATAGGAAGGTTTGGGTCAATAATGAGGGTGGCTGATATTTTTTTATTTAAGAATTTGCCTCCAGTGAGTTTGTGAGGGTTCCAAATCACAGGAATGGGTTCAAAAAAAACAGGGCCAGAAGTTGCAGAGTTTACTGAACCACCACAGCTGGAGCACTGCCAGGGCAGATAAATGGGTTGTGCTCATGTGCACCACATTAATCATTAAGGTTTATGGCTAGCAACATGCTGTCTTGCCTAAGGGCTTGTCAGCGCTACAAAGTTTGTCAGTCCAGTCTTGTAAGCAGGGACTTCCAGGGGAGATGATGCGCATCCCAGCAGAGGGGGATTTTCAGCCAACTCGGCAGCACCGCAGAGATGAGCAGCACCAGCTGGGTGAACAACAGCATTTTCTTACTGGCACAGCTGCCTCCACAAGAACTGCCTGATGGGTTTGTCTGGAAAGCCAGGAGCAGGAAACTGAGCTTGCTCTGGGCTTGCTTCCTTCTTCCTGCAAAGGGCTGAGGGGAAGCAGGTGTGGTGATGTTCCCCTGAGTACATACACATGAATATCTGTGCTCTGCCCCTGCATGTAGCACCTTCTTACCAGGAGGGAGCTGGGTGAGAGCTGGTCCTATAGCTGCTCTACTGGTGCCTTGCTGCTTCTCTCTACCTTTGAAGGTTGTCAGTAGCATCGTTTTCTGCCTGCTCTCCTCCGCAGAGCAGCCTCACTTGGAGGGACACAGCCTTCTTCAGGCTGTTCCTTTGGCAGTGAGCTATGCCAGCAAATACAATCCATGGTAGCAAATGCTTGACGCCTTTATGATTTGATTATTGCCTTGATGCTCAGTAAAAACATTGCAAAAGTATCTGCACACATTCCAAACCCTGGAGTAAGATCACTCATCCGTGTGGTCTTCAAGCTCCTATACTGGTTTTCAGAACATTTTAGAGACTGGAAATCACACCTACCTGCTTGCTCTGTAGTAGATGATTTGCATGAGAATGAACAGCAGCAAGAATAGGAAAATGTCACACGCACGGAACCAATACAGTCTATTTTACTCACGCTATCAGGAGGGCTACAAAAATAAGCAAGAGGATCCAGGTTTCAACGGAGAAGAAAGGAAGAAGGTTCATCGTGGCTCTCCTCTAGTTGGCTTGGAGGTCTGTCCGTACGTGTCTGTCCATCTGTCCCAGACTGCAGGAACCAGGAGTGTTTTGTGATCAGTAGTATTTGGTGACCAATCACACGATGTGGGGGCTGGCCTCGTGTCCCGAAGGAGGAGGAGTAAAAAGGCAAAGGTAACAAATACAGTAATCTCTGAACTGCAATCCATGCGACAGATAAACACCTCGTTGAAATATCTATGATTCAGATTATTCAAAATATGCATTGTCAAGCACTTCAGCTAGTCTATCTGTTGTGATAGTAATGACTGACTTCTTATTGAGTCATGCTCCTGGGCTCCGACACCAAAATAAATACAACCAAGTTACAAAGAAAAGGTAAATCCCAAAGCAGGTGTCAGAGCTGGTTTACAAAAGGCTAAGGGAAAGAAAACTGAAAAGGTTATTGGTACGCTGCATGACAAGATCTTTTCTGGCAGCTGAATTAACTTTGACAAAGCTTAAGATTTTGTTTTAAATATCTGTATTTTTGTATGTGTTGTGAAAAGCAGCTACTGCCTACTTCCCTCCATAGTGGGTCAGCATCTGATTTGCTCCAATAGACAATGAAGGCTTTACAAGTCAACTTTTCTTGCTGGGCATCTTGAAAGAGAAATGCCGTTGTTTCACAGCAATGAGCAGAGCTCAGTTAAAGCACTGTCAGTTCCAGAACAGCAGCCTAGGGCTCAGGAAAGATCCTCTGCAGCAGCTGACAGAAAGATTCAAGTGAAGAGAAAACACTAGTTTTGCAACGGTTACCCCATAAGAATGGTATGGAGTTAATAGCATCTTGAGTCATGGATGGGATAAGAGAAGATTACAGTGGTGAGAAAGTTTGGCCATTTGGATGATGTTTGATGTTAATGGTCATAGCATCAGGACAGAAGACATGCGGTTTGCACTGATATGTGATGAAGAAACTTTAGGTCTTCTTTCAGAACATCAGAATGAGCAATTCACTTCCTATTGACAGAATTGCTGTGATTGGAGGGAGGTTGACTGAACACGCTGAGTGCTATTGTATGTATTAGAGATGCATTTGCCTCCTAGCATGTTGCTCTTATTGATGTTGGGTTGGCCAACAGTTCATGTGGTGACATGGGACATTCCGAGAGACACCCTCTGATTATCTCAGGAACATTTCTTTATCATTTCACCCTTGCCTGACTCCTGCTCTGACCTTCAGGAACAGGTTGTTTTGCAATAAGCAGCCTGCACCAGCTTGGCATGAACAGACAAGCTTACGCCACTGCTACACACGCCCGCGTTGGGTCTTGCCTCTCTTGATTCAGAGATGTTTCAAGTGCATGTGGTTAAATGGGTGCTTTCCCATTCAGGCATTTGTCACAGCAGTGTCTGTTTTCTCAGGATTCTCTTTTGCATGCTTTGTCATTTCCTTGACGTCTGAATTTACTGGACTCACTGTGTTAGGAAACCACTTAATACCGTTTATCCACAGAAGAGGGTTGCTGCAGGGCTCCCTGCACTCACTAAGAATAACCCTTAGTCATTGCCCTGTGTGTGTCTCCTAAGGGTGAGAACAGTTGCTGGAAAAACTTGAATGAAATAATAGATGTAGAGTTTTGTGTCTGGTTTTGAGTTGGGATCTTATGAACTTATAGCCACTGCCAAGTGAGCCTTTTGTCCTTTAAACCAGTAATATTAAAAAATAAATAAATAAAAATAAAAAACCAGAAAACAAAAACCACACACCCAACGACAACAACCAGACTTTCCCTGAGGAAGTTGACAGAAAAATAAGTCTAGGACTAATCCATGGCAGGTGAAAGTCAATGACCCAGGAAGTAATGACCGGTTTTCGTGTCATGTTTTAAGTCCAGTTCAGAGCTTGGCTTATCTCCCACCTCTCGTCCTCTGTTGAACCTGTACGCCTCTTCCAGAAGCCCACACTGCCCCAAGCTGCTGGGCGCACAAGCTGGGTGATGCTCACAGCAGGTCGTGTTTCAGAGGTGGCTTTGTGCCTTCAGAGGGGAGGACAGGGAGGAAGGCTTCTGCTCTCTGTCTCTGGAGAGGAGGAGAAATGTTGGCTTTTGGCATCATCTCCAGCCAAGGCTGATCCCAAACTCAGTGGGTATGTGATCAGTGCCCTGTTTCCCATCTCTCCTCCCTCTGTCTGGTTGGAGAATTGAGTGTTGCCATGGGCTGAGAGGAAGAGATTTAAAAAGCCAAACACTGCAGTAAATTCCAAGGAGAACTGAGCTGCTTTTCCACTTCTAATGCCTCTAAGTAGCTCAGATTAATGGATTAATGGCTTTCAGGAAAGCAAAATAACACCAAGTTTTTATTTGCGGTGTAATGAAAGGAGTGCTCCTAATCCAGGTTGTGAACAAGGTGTGATGAGCAAGAGGGTTTTCTTGTGCAATAACAACAGGGGACAGCATAGTAGCGTGGGAGAGCGTGTATTTCTTTCACGGACCATGAAACCAAATGATGTAGGGTAAGAAAAGCACTGCGGAATACAATTATAACTGGGGCACAGGTGTGGAGAAGAAAGAATTGCTAGGAAGAGAAGGAACTATTGACAAACATGAATAAATATAATAGAAAGGAAAACAAAGCCCACAGCGGGTAGTGTTTTGTGTTGATGACAGAAAGGACTGCGTGGGAATAGGGAGGGCCATGCTGAATGAGCCTGAATCTTTAGGTTCAACCCACTCCTGAGTGTGATCCTGAATGCATCTCCTGAGATGATTTAGGGAGTTTGATTTTGATTCCTGCGTTGCACTGGTTGCAGCAGGGATTTGGTGGTGCTACCAGGGAAATAAATATCGTTGGGGTGTTATCTCGTTATGGAGCACTTCAGCCTCTCTTGATAAAGATCAGAAAACTGCTACTGATTGTGAGAGAGCTCAGATAATCCCTATCTGGGAGATGGCAGATTTTTGCTCTGAAGACACACCAAAATTGGCAAGCAGTGGAACTGGTTCAGCTTCCATGTTGGTAACTCATTAAAGATATTCTAGACAAGCACTTAGAGCAAAATTACCTCGGGCTGAGCAAAGTGCGTTCATTTAGTTTGCCATAAATGGAAGCATAGACTAAGAGAACAAATTAATGAAATGAACTAGTGGAAGGTGTGGGCCTTTAATGTAGGCCATGCCAAGACTGCTTTTTAAGTCAGAGATGCCAATATTCTCAGCCAGCCGTATGCCAAGAGCCTTGTAGGAATGG
This sequence comes from Tragopan temminckii, assembly GCA_028571105.1. NCBI lineage: Eukaryota > Metazoa > Chordata > Aves > Galliformes > Phasianidae > Tragopan > Tragopan temminckii. The sequence goes on from JAOWBP010004330.1 coordinate 7,894,423, forward strand.
ACTCTACGCCCAGCTGGATGAACACCCGTACTAAAAAGGATGCGAGGAATAAGCCAGTCAGACTGGAAGGGGAGAAAAAGAATGACTCTGTAGATCAAGGTAAACCATCCAAAGATCTTCATGGAGTGGAACTCATTTCTGTGCCAAACTTGGAGCAGCCCTTGTCTGAATGTAGTGGTTCACTGGGGTCAAATGAGGGAGTGCAGCATATCGGTGGCATCCCTCACTCCTTGGAGAGCTGCCCCACAAAGCTTTGTATGTTTAGTTTGGCGAAGGAATAGCTGGGCTGGAAGGGGATTGGTGGGAGATAAATGCCAGGTAGAAGAGCTATTTCATCACATTATGACTTTGGCATAGAAACAAATGGATGTAAACCAGCTATGAATAAGTGCTGGCCTGGAAAGCTCAGGATTTTGCCCATCATGGTTTGCGGGTTAAAAAAAGCAAAGCTCAGATAATGCAAAGTGTGACTAGATAAGACGGCTGCTGGTGGGAGAAGGGAGTAATACATTAAATTTCTTATCGACACTCTTCTGCCAGAGCAGTGTGAGGAGTTCACTTCCTGCATAGGCAGAAGCAGTGGGGAGGTAACCTATTTATTTTCCCTGGTACGTGGTGGTTTAGCTACCCAAAGGAAAATGCTTCATAATGAAGGCTGCATCTTGTTGTCAGTGGTTAAAATATTGATACACTCCTGCTGGATAAAAGATCAATGTATTTAGAGGGGTCTCTAATGGTACTTTATGTAGTTCTGTGTGTGGATGACTGATACCCTCCTGTACATAGATTTCCTTGGGATTTAAAAAGCTCACAAGAAACCTCAACAAAAAAAGTAATTAATTCCCCTGGATGTTTTGTTCCTATACTGAGCTTTGGAACAACACAGAAACTAGGACATTTTTCTGATGTTTTTCAGTTAAAGTAATATCTCTGATACATATCAGTCTTCCTTCATATCATTATATACCTTCTCATTCTAAGAAATGATAGCTATAAAAGCTATACCGTGTCGGGATAGCTAATTAACTCTAAGCACCGCATTTCTCTCCCAAATACAAATGTGTGTTTGAGGTTCTCTGAGTTTAACCTTGTAAAATGAGTTAAGAAGTAAATAGTCTGCTAGCTCCATATGTGACTATTTACCTGTGATGAATTGAAATACAAGGTTATGCCCCAGAAATAAGCAGCAACAGTCCTGAGAAAATACAGGGGAGAAATGTATTTCCACCATGAAGTGTGAGAATACGCTCTGCTGTGGTAGATGCAGGGACGGTACCTCGATGGGGCAAGAGCTGCTTTGTTATGCCATCATTTTGGCAACGGCATGGCAAGAAGGGTCAGTGCAAATTGTTGCACAAGAGGTCTTCTGCACTGGGACGTCAAAGCCCGGTGAAATCACTGCACGTGACTCATTCAAAGTGATGGATCTTTTGAAGGGCAACAAAACAAATTGTTCACCCTCTGCATAAGGATTTTGTCATGCAAAGTGTTGCATAAAATTGTTCCTAAAGCAGGGATAATGCAACTTCTTGCATTTTCCCTGCCACCAATTCTGCATCCTGCATTGTGATCTGCATGGGCTGCAACTCAGCAGGCTCAGCTCTGCTACAGCTGGGACTGTGCTGATCAGCAAGGATCGTGAGTCTGAAGGAAAAACAAGAACGCTGTCAAAGTGAACTTCTGGATTACAGATGACTGGCCTCTCCACCATGTGAATGTGGGGTTTGCTCCTTCACTGCTCCCTGATGGGCCTTACAGCCTCTCACGATGCTCAGAAGTGGTGGATGTCATGGCTGTTGTGCATGAAGGCTGTGGAAGGACTGTATGCAGTAACAAAAACCACTGTTTTTTTAATGTGTTTCATCTAATTGTGTTTCCAAAATGCTGCTTTGCCATCTCCTCTCCTATGAAAGCTTTATATGGGCATTCTGGTCATATCAGCAGCACAGGATGTTGTTTGGATCATTCTGCGAGAAGTCCTTTTTAGGACTTGTGTTAGGCTGAGATTTATGCACCTAGGACAGAGTCCCCAGCACTTATGTAAGCTCAGTCACTCAGGTGAACCAGACCCGAGGAATGTCACAGATTCTGATTGTGGTCTGTGTGTAAATGCACCCCTTGCTGCCTGATTTGCCCATGCTGTTTACTTAGTTGAATATTTAACCAGATACAATTGGGCGTGATAGTATTTCAAATCTCTGAGCCTGGAAACGTGCAATAGGGGTGTGGGAGAGGTGGTGTCCCACCCACTACCAAGAATCCAGAGATGAGATTTCTCCGAAGTAGGGGCCATTTATTGTTGGACTAGATGACCTTTAATGGTCCCTTCCAACTCAAGCAATTCTACGGTTCTATGATTTGAGCTTCTTGGTTTTCAGTGCTGTCAGATGTCCCTCCAGCTTTTAGCCAACCCAGCATATTGACAAGAAGCACCCTGGCTGCATGCAGGGATGAGCAATGCTCCACTGATGGGGGATCTCAAACCCCGAATCTGAGCAGCTGGAGGAGCAGAGCAGCATGGACACTCGTGCTGCCCATGGCTCCAGTTGCTGTTCTTTTAATTTGGAGAGAAGTGTATTTGGGAAAGGAGCTGGTTCTGGGCCTGGGAGGGGATTTCAGGTGCAGATCTGACAAGACATGTATGAATGTGTATTTATATAAATGGCACAGACAGAAATAGCAGCATTAGAGCACAATTATTCCCTCTGGTTGACAGTGCTGCCCATGTGCCCAGCAGCATGCCAGGTTCTCAAGGAAAAAGCAGCAGTGGGGACAGCGAGTTCAAAATCTTGTTCTGAAATCCCATGGTTTCATCCTGCAATCCTAATACAGCCCAGAAATCCATACAGCTGCAGTCCACCTCAGTCGTGGGCTGAGATGCCACGTGAGGAATGAGGCTGTGCCCTATTTATGGGATGCAGAGCTTAGCATATAGGGGAGATCTGCGTGTGGACCGTGGGGTTTGCCCGGGGTCTTTGTTCACCTTCGATTTCTGAGCCTAAATGCACAACAAAGACCTTTAACAATGTTGGACAGAGACTCAAATTGAAGGGCACTGTGATAAATTCCAGCTGTGGTTTGACATGATAGGAAATTCATTCCTCCCACATAAATTATTTTCCGCACTTTTCAGGCTTTAGCCTTTTTACTGTGCATTTTCAGCAATAAACAATGAAATATGACATTATTTACTTGTGAAGCACTAATAATGCGCACAAGCCGTAAAACCCAATGATGCCTTGGAGAGCTCACCATCGCCAGCACAAACACAGGGACAGCAGAGCACACCAGTGGTTCACCGCAGTGCCAAGCCCCCCATCCTCCCCAATTTGTGCAGCCCAATTACTCCCTGCTTTCTTAGCATGGGATGCCCTCTGCTTTTTGGGTTCATTTCCCTTGATTTCATAAACATCCCTGAGCTACTCTCTATGTGAGATGGGTGTGAGACGGGGATAAACCTCAGCACCCTTGAGCCATGGTGCTCCTTCACCCGTAACTCGGCACAGCTGGCTGCAGAGACTAAACATCAGGAGGGATTTTTGGGATGTGCGCGTAGATAATGAAGTCCAGCTACTCTAACTTTCCTGCATGATTTATTAATTTTCTTGAGCCCTTTCACTTTGGATGTTAGGAAATAATGGTTTTCAGAAAGAGTGGTGAGGTATCAGAACAGGCTGCCCGGGGAAGTGGTGGAGTCACCGTCCCTGGAGGTGTTCAGGAAAAGGGCAGATGTGGCATGGAGTGATGTGGTTAATGGTATGATCTTGACGGTTGGACTGGATGATCTTAGTGCTTTCTCCATTCTTTATGATTCTATGAATTCTTAACAGGACTTGACTTTATGCTGCTGAGCTTCAGGGTAGCACTGGGGTTCGGGCATAGCCATGTGCCACTGCATCCTCAGCATTTCTGCCCTCCTCTCTGTGTGTTGGGAGCTGGCCGATGTCCAGCCTCTGCCTGAAGAACAGACTCACAGGATACGTTCGGGGCATCCCAGCAGTCTAACTTGTCAGGTGAGTCTCAGGTAAAATGAAAGGTGAAGCTTGGGGTGGCTTTCAGTGCCAGTGAGACTGAGCCCAGAGGGATTCCTGGTGGTGTGATGATGCTGAGGGCCCAGAAATGGTCTGGGTTAATGGCCAGATGGTATTTCTTTGTGTCTCTGGGCTGTGGCAGGATGGCTTATCGGACACCCAAAATGCATCCTGAGCCTGTCTGCGAGGGAGGAAGAGGACCTTCCTCTCCTCTAGAGGAAACACGAAGTGGCTTTGGCTGAATCTGTTATCATTATTGAAGCTGTCAGCTGAGATTCAATACAGAACTGGAGATGGATGTACCGGGGCCAGCTTCCACGCTGCCTTCCCACAGCAGCAAAGGAGCCCAGCTCCCGGCTCATTTGTGCTCATTTAATCCCATTGATCCCACAGAGCACAGGTGAGGAGGGCAGCAGGGCTGTCTGTGGACAGCACCGACACATCCAGAAGGGAAAATTCCTCCCTGCACCGAGTCACCGGGAGCTGGACCTGTCACTTTCCTGATTTCTGTCCTTCTTCCCCTGCAGTGCACTCTTACAACTTGTTTAACTGTCTCATTCCATCTCCAGTTTATACCAAGCAAGGGAGAAAGTTTGTTCTTTTAGAAGAATTCAAGCAAATATTTCTGTTTTCTCGCTGCGCAACATTCAGTCTCTAAGAAGCAGTTCTCCCATCCATTATAAAAATATTGCGTAAGAAGTGAGATCCCTGTGGGGTCTGGCTGATTTACATCAGGTATTTATACATTCTTGCAGAAAATGAGAACCTACAGAGGAGGCACTCGGTTTGTTCCAAGGCCCGAAACAGCAGCTCGAGTTTGCTGTCCAGATTAATTAGCTGGAGAGACTGCAAATGTGATTACCTTTTCTTCTTATCTTGTTCCAAAGTCCATACAATATCTGCAGTGTTTCCAAGTTACATATGTTTCTTTAAAAAATCAATAGCAGCAGAGTTCTCATTATCACCCACCTACAAATAAAGCTGTATGAGAAGCAGAGGAAGGAAAACATTGGTGTGAAAACAGCCTTTGCCTTTATGTTTATGAGTGGATCTGTCTCTCTAAAAAAAAAAAAAACTATGGAAAATTTCAAAAATTACTAATGGAAAATGAAGCAAACAACAACAACAAAAAAACAACAACCTCTAACCCAGCACCATCACTTCCTCTAGATGAGGTACTAAAAAGCCAATTTTGATTGAATGGACACAGTGATCCTTATGGGTCCCTTCCAGCTGGAGATATTCTGTGGTTCTGTGAGACGTCTGAGCGTTCACGATCACGCACTTGAAATAGCATTGGTTTTTGTCTTCGCCACCAAACTCTACCTGTTTCTGTTCCCTTGTGCTTTTGGACAAGAGCGATTTATTGGTAGGTCCACGCCTGGCAGGACCCCGAGGAAGAGGCAAACCTATCCTTAGTTCCCAGGAGATGAAACACAGATGGCTCCAGGCATCTCCTCCCCCAGGACCGATGGGTCTCAAGATGTCTCCATACCAGAACTGCTCTCATCAGTGTGAGCACAGCACTTGCAGAGGAAATGGACATCTACATAGGATGCTCCCATCCATCTCATGAGGAACTCAATGTTGTTCCCATTGCTTGGACCCTGAGGAGGAGGACAACAACAGCTTCACTGCCCCGAGGATGCCATGGGTGCAGTGACACCCTGCTAGTCGTAGAGTCAGCAGAGTTTGCCCTGCCCTTTTGTCCCTCTGCAATAACGCAATCGCGATGGTTATACAGCACGGCTCAGAACAGGATCTGCCCTTCGTTATGCCTACGAGGTCGAGTTGGTGCCAGCACATACTGTGAGTCACAGCAGGTTTCGATCAGGATTTCTGAGCTCTGAACAAAGACTGATGAGGCTCCCGGTAGCTCCCATTAATCTTATTCCCCACCAGCTCTGCATGGCTGCAGAAGTTTTGGGTTTGCTCTTGCTCACTTGCACAAAAAGTAATGGTGTGGTGGGTCAGATAGGAACTGGGATAGGAGAGACCTTCCCTGGGTTTCAGTCTCCTGCTCCATGCTACATTGTTCAGTGCTCCCCTTTGCAGTTTCACAGCCTTGGGTCTCCAGCCCAGGGTGGGAAAAGGGGTGAGTTTTCTATTGAACCTCTCATCCCCCGGATACCAAACCCTTGGAGAAGCTGAACTGCTGTTTATGGGATAGATGAAACGTTTGGATGCTCACAAAAGATGGGAAAGAATGTCCCTGCAAATAGCTCTGCTCGTGGAAACAAGATGTTTATTGGTATTGAAACACTCTGCTAGACTGCAATCAGATGCCAGGAGGTGTGAGCTGGGGCCAGCGTGGTCTTTGCTTGCTGGGGGCAGGGATAGGCTGGTTGAGATTGAACTTGCTAACATTTCCCTGTTGTTATGTGTAATAATAGAGGGATAAACACACAGCATGGTGAACCGATTGAGGCTGAAGCCAAGGAGGACAGAGTCAATAACACTTTATGTATTTTCCTGCCATATGAGTTCTTCACACCTTGAACTACTTTTCCCAGATTTTCTTCCTCGTTGTCTTTATTTTCAGCCCATATAAGAAACTTACAGGAAAGAAACCACGTCAGCAATCTCCCACTGGGCTTTATTCCCTGCAGGCTCTGTGCATCAAAGGGAAGGCAGCAAAATGGAGCAACCCGGCGCTCGGTAGGAGCAAAAATGAGGGGAGAGGGGATGATCTCTCATTATGGGGTCTGTGCTTATTGCTGGGGACCTCCTGTCTCACCCCAAGCAAGCAATGCCCATGGAGCTGCTCTTGATTTCATGTCTTGAAATCGAGCTACCAGCTACCAGTGCTGCTGGTAGCAAGCACTGAAAGGATCGGAGGGAAGAGCATCAGGAGAGAAGTCTTATTTACAGCTTTAGGAGGAGAGTCTTATTTACAGCTTGGAGAATCTGCATTTTAGAGTGAGGCACCTTACTTAAAACTCAGAAAAGACAAAGGGACACCTTGCAGAAGGGAGTGTTGCCCGGGCAACTGGCACAGCATCTGCATCCCCACATCGTGCAGCCCTGTGGTTTGCAAATATCCTCACTGCATTGCTCTCCTGTACACTCAACTTCGTGCTTTGCTCCTGCTCACAGGTGTGACCTCCATCCAGGTGAGCTAATCTGTGTCCTCTGTTTGGAGCTGTGCCTTGTACCAAAGTTACATTTGTGTGGTAGTAAGACTTGAGGACAGATGCTTGCCTCTTTTTCCTGCTCTTTTTTTTTTATTTTTTTAAACACCGTAAAAGAAAAACACACTCATCTTGCAGAGATGGGAGCTCTCTTGACAGCAAAACAGCATGATGGATGTGCCAGGGCATCATTTCATCAGAATATCAAGCTGTAAGGTTGGCTACTGCCATTCATTCTTGTCATTTGAATCCTCTTGATGCGTAAGATGACATTAAAATCCCAAAAGAGAAAAGTGCTGCAGCCCTCTGCATTGGAGCCCGGGTTAGTGTGTTGCTGAAGGTGAAACAAAACAGGCTGCTGGCCCCAGTGCCATTCCCGAGCAAAAGGAAGGACAATTCCCAGCTGCCATGCACACAGGTGCAAACTATCAAAGTGTTTACTTCTTGCAATTTTCTCAACCCTAATTGAAGAGAAAAGTTGGGTTTTTCTCTTTGTCTTGCTGGTGGAAAGGAGATCTGCTTTCCTACGCCTGTTGCTGTTCTCTGACTTCTTTTAGCACCTCAAGCAGTGGGCTGGTGGCCAGATTTCTAAAGGTGTTTAAGCAGAACAGCTGCAGCTGCGTACCTGGAGGGATTTTTCAGAAGCATCTCGCTGTAATTGTTTATGATATTCTGCACTCCCGCCATGATCTCTCTGGTAGCATCTCCATTCCTGCCAGCACTGCATTTTCTATTGTAGATGGAGATGAATTTTGCTTCTTTGCTTCTTTCTGGTCCCAGAACTCCAGGAAACTGTACAAAGAGAGAACAAAATGGGCAAAATCTGCTGCGGGTGGTGAAACCTGGGGAGGTTTATTGTCCTTATACATATATAGATAGGATGCTGAGAAGGCACATGCCTTTACTTACTGCACAAACCCAGTACGAACAGGGCGTTTCCATAGATGTGACTTTGCACTGAGGAACATACAGAGAGATAACTCCTTGGTCCCTTTGAAAAGCAAACTACGCCCAAGCTGCAACATCATGCCCATGAATTCTGAGCACCTGAATGCTCTGTTATAGCAGCAGTTGAATTGTAGAGACCTTCCTCCTCATTACTGCCCTCAATGATACAGCAGTGATAGCAAATCCAGGGGGTCACAGTCATGTTGTTGTAAAGGACCGGGCAAAAACACAGCACATTTTGCACAGATCTGCACAAAACCCCGGAATGAGCTGCAGGTGCAGCCTGCACACTTCGCACAGGGTGTGCAAATCTGCATCCTGCACTGCCATCTATAGCGCAGCACAGCGCACAGCAAATGGCAAAAGCAAACCGGGACCCAACAAACCCCAACCCGAGGCAGCAGGCTGCCGGCAGCTTCCATGCAGTGAATTAAATGGGAAAAGTAGGGAGCCACGGCCGTGGATGGGATGCGAGCGAGCCCAGGTTGGATCACACCTGCCTGCCCCCCTCTCTCCCTGCCCCTTGTCTGCTTTTGGTTTGCAACACAATTTCATCCTCTCCGAATCAATACAGGAACGGCCAGCTTTCTCCGGGGGACAGCTCAAGATACACCAAATCAGAGGCGTGAAACCAAAACCCATTTTGACTCTGATGAGCAAAGGGAATTTCTTTTATTTTTTGATTTTTAAAGCAGATGTTGCTTTCATGCTCTGAAACCTCTGAAACAGCCGAGTGGATTTTCTTCAAACTCCTCACACGCACAGAAATTCACCTTTGGGCTGTGAACGAGCTTAAGAAATTGCACTGCAATGGAGATTTTTGTTCCTCCCTTCTTCCTTTTTTTTTTTTTTTTTTTTTTTTTTGATTTGGAAAGTTAAAAGGATCCTAAAATAGAAGCTGAGAATTGGATTAAATGTCCCTTTGTTAACTCCAACACTGCTCCAAGCCTGCAATTATCATTTCTTAAGGTTCCTATCCCTCTTACACTTCCAGCTGCCCCATTTTGCATTAAAATAACCAAAGAATGGCTCTTGCCAATGCCACGTGAAGAAGGAGCTCCTGAGATGGAGCAGGGACAGCCCAGGTCTGGCCTCATTTCACATCACTCCACAACCAATGCAGGAAAGGAAGGATGGCAATGACAGGAACCTGGAAGACCAGAGCAGCAGGACGCCCTATCCCAACAGCAGCCTCACCAACAGTTTGGGGAAATGAGTATCTAGCTCAGCACTGTTGGCACCACATGGGAATATCTAGTAGGTTCCTCCAAAAATAATGCCTCCTATTTATTTCCATGGTAACTATGGCGGACAGAAAGAGCACAATAACATCACTGGATAGAGCAAATTCACAGCTACCAAAAAAAAAAAAAAAAAAAGGAAAAAAAAAGTTTTCTACACAGTCAGCACCATTATCTTTTACAGTTTCACCAGTAATGAACAAAAGCCTGCATGCTGCATTCATCAACATCTGCACCAGCAGAGGTGACCCACTGCCACCACAGCTGAAACGCACCACCCACTGCCTCACTGTGCTCACATCCACTGTTCAATCTCCATAAATGTTCAGCAAGCATTGATGAAAGTCAATGGGTAGCTGGTTTTCCACTTGGAGGAATCCAATGACACACCTTTGCTTCATATGCACTTCCGTGCCAGACTGCCACTCCGCTGCCATCTGCCTCATAGCAGCAAAATGTAATGGAATATTGGTGGGAAGATTCAACCTCTACTGCCATCCCATCAACATCTGCCTCTGATGCGGTGGGTTTTGGAGCAGCCCTCATGGGAGACTTGTGCTCTGAAGAAATGCTCTCACCGACAAGAGATGGATCAAAGCCCCCAGCTGCCCCACCAGTGACCCCCATTTGTGCTAACAGGACATCTTCCATCAGTGATACCACTGTGTGGATGTGGGGCAGACGAAGCCTGGTATTAGTATGTGAGGACAGCAGGACTTTGCAGGTGTCCGTGTGATGGATTTCAGCCACCCAAGAGTTTGGAGATGGAAGGAAAGCCATCCGTAGCATCTGGAAATGATTTGGTGAGAGCAGACGGCCCAGACGAGCTCTGTGCAGACCGATGTGCTCGGCAGCGTGGCTGTAACAGGAATTACAGAGCTAAATTGAGCACTGGGAAACAACACACACACTTGGCACAGCCACAGGGCTGGCGTCTGGGCTGCAGGGGAGCAGAGCAGAGCAGACAGGAGGAGGTGAACCAGCAGCACTTTATCATTTTAGCTAACGAAATTAGCAGTAAACTTCACCTGTTTACACCTACAGTAATTTCTCTTCTTGTTCTTGCAAGCCAAGTTCAATTTTCTTTATGTCCTCATGTATGTGTCTGTAAATAGCCAATTACTGCTGTTAGACCCTGCCAATAAATCGTGTGCTTTTATTTGTTTCCCTTCCATCCGAGCCGGGCGGCACTGAGCGCTGTGCAGCCTGCAGAGGGGCTGGGGCCACACAAAGCCCAGTACTATTGAGGCTGGTACTACGGAGCGTGGCCTCTCCTTGGGTGAGCAGCCTTTGGAAGAAGCAAGCAGCTAGAATAAGGGTGATTTCATGATAGTAAAAACTTCATTTTGCTTTTATTGCTGCAGAAAACTGAGGCTAGGTGCATTTCTCATGCAGCTGATTAACCTGAGGTTAGAGCAGATGTGCACGGCAGCAGCATGCCTCAACCTTCTTTCCAAAAGCAAATCAAAGGCAAAGCGTTGCAGGCACGGAGAGACAAAGAGAACGGCCCGTGTGCTGCTCCCCGCTCCCAACATGCCTCCCGGTTGCCTAGCGATCCTAACAATATTTTACGAGGCTTTATTCCAGGGGCTATGCTAATGCTGAATTTCAGCGAGGAGCTCCAGGAGAAGCGTGGAGGAGGCGGGGATGCCGTCACACCGATGGACCACAGCTGGGCTGGGGGGAAATATTAAACACCAAATGGCGGTGATGGGGGATGAAGACCGAGGGATTCATCCCAGCTGGGTTTGCATCTGCACTCAGTGGGGCCGGGGCTCTTCCAGCAGCAGCTCCGGGAAGGCCGATGCCCACATCTCCTTCTGCCTCGGGCCACACCAGAGAAAGGCTCCAAAGGGCAGAAACCTGTGTCAGATCGCATCCCCTTACTTTCTCCCTCCTTAGCCCCAGTCTAGCACATAACATGGGAATAAATGAAACCCTGGTGTTCGGTTCCTTTTTTCAGAGTTCCTACTTTTATCTTTTAGCCCGGTTCACACAAACTTTGTTTGAGACACAACCTTCCCATAGTGATTACTTCTATCACTATGTGATAGTGATAGAATAGATAGTGTCGTTCTTTTTCTTTTAATCCTGGCTTTAAAAAGAAAAATAGCACCCTTAATTTTATCAAAGATTACTCCGTAACAGCAATCTCTTGCTAACATAAACCGAATTAGATTCAGTCATTAAACTCTTACATGATTATTATTTTGTTGATGAAGAATGACCTTCGGTTACATTCACCAACTACTTCATTTCTGCAAAACATGTATTCATAGCAGAACAGAAATCAATAGAAACGTTTTCCTGCCTTCTCATTTCACTCCCCCTATTTTTGGAGTGGTTTATTTTTTGCTCTCAATTTCCAGGGTGCAAACAAACATGTCCCCTCCTGCCTGTAAAAAAGCACATTAGCATGAGGGTACCGGTAAGTGAAAATTACTCCAGACAAAAGTGAAAAGTATTTCATTGATTTTTTCACTGGCCGAGATGAAGGACAAGTAAATTGGATTTTTCAAATCCTTTCACTTTCCATACTGTAAGGTATTATTAGTAATGTGAGTAAGTAAAACTGTTTATAGCAGATGTTTTTCTAAAGCTGACGGTGTGCCCTCGGAGTGACGCACAGTGGTTGTAAATCTCGTGCTCTCCAGCACTTGGAGCAAATGCCCTCATCACATGGACAGACCCTGCTAATGCAGCAGGTGGGAAGGGCAGGGTTGAATGGGAAGATGAGGGAGCTTCACACCTAATGCAGGATTTTACTGGTGATGGGGTCAGTGCTGGAGTGTAACTGAAGGCCAGGTTTGCTCAGTGGAGGTCTCTGTCAAGGAACGGGATTTGTACATCAGGGATGTGCCAGCGATCCCAAAGGATGCTCAGGGCCCATAGAAACAAAAGTGTTTCACAGGTGCCGTTGCTGATCCGTCCTCCAAGGATAACCCATAGAGATCCAACCCAAGGACAGGCCACAGTGGCTTCAGATCTCTGTGGGATGCAGTGCAGCTGCTGGACCAGAGCATCTCCCACCATACCTGGTGCCGTGATGGGCCCTGCACACCGTGCCTCTGTGCCCACCCCTCACCCCTATGGGAGGGAAGCAGAACCATGTGCAGGCTGCATCCTTCCTATGGTTTAACCCAACTTGAGATGCTCAGAGCCACGGACTGGGTGACAGCAGCTGAACCCAGAGCTTTTCCTTTCCTTCCAGCACGGCTTTGCACAGTGCTGCTCTTTTCCTTTTGAAGCACAGGGTGATGGGGAGGTTATGCTTTGCTGGAAGGCGGGGTTCAGTAAAGAAGACCTCAATGCAGCTGTCAGCAGCGCTGGGATGACACAGGGTGGGGTCCGCTGGGGGAGATGCTCACCGGACAGAGGTGATTCCACATCGCCCTGACCCTCTGTGTGAGGTTTGTACCTGCAGAGAAGAGGGCAGCTGGGATCAGCTGGGATCGCTGCATTTGGGGCAGCCAGCATCCAGGCTGTGGGTTTTCTGCTTAAACCTTATGTAATCACACTGGGCAAACTGCAGCTTTACCAGCTTTCCAGCTTCTCAGGCAGGTTGTAAAGTAAGATATTTCAGATCAGCTGCTCCCAGCCCTCCAGACACCGCACAGACCTCACTGCGGCAGCAGACAGGCAGTGTAAGCTCAGGATGCTCATAAAAGTCCAAAACATATCATTTCAGTCTGAGCAGTGTCGTGTTTGATATCAGATTTTGTATTTATTGGTTCAGTTGTTTTTCGCTGTTGAAAAGTTTGTGTGCTTGTGTGTTTTTCTCTCTGTTCACATCGACAGAAAGTGAGAAAATGGGATCATTCAGAAAGGACTACAGCAAATAATTCAGAGCTGGTGTGTGTCATATATCTCACCAAGGCCCGAGTTTCAAGCCAAATCGAAAGAAAGTTAGCTGAGTGGGTTTAAAGCTTGAATAGCACATCACAGTGTAAAGTTTATGAATTATTTTAAGTGCAGCCCATGAAATGGTATTGGTTTTGTAAAATTATCTCGACAACAAATGGTCTTGTTCAAGGCTTTCCAAAACGGGCGCTCGTACATCAGGCACTCCCTGGCACGGATTCGAATGCAGTTGACAGCAGATCTGCATTGGAAATGAGCAGAGCACATAATGTCTTAGGGAAAGGCAGAGTCTGGGCATCAGATGTTCCCGGGTCTTTATTGTATTTCTGAGAATTTGCTGTGAAAATACAGTCCTGATAAGTGTGATTTGAAGAAAAAAAAAATCAAAGTGAAATAAACTGTGATGGAAACATTTGTGGCGTGCTGGAGCTTACAGTAAACAGGAGCACAGCTGATGGAGAAATGCAAAAATATTCACTGTGACAGAAAGATGCAGCATCTCACCGAACCCCATCTCCCAGCACTAGGGCCATTCCAGCACAGCGGCCCATTGGCTTTAGGAAAAATGGTGTTTGGCATCCCTGGGAACTCTGGGGACTGAGACTGCTTCCACCATGTTTCTGAATCATCCGTGTTGTTTGCTTCAGCCTTCTGCTGGTTAAAAGCAGTACAGGAAAATAAAGAATCCCCGGATAAATGTTTCACCTCCTCCACTGTGAGCCCTTTCATATCAGCCCATCTGGATTAGGGCTCTGTTTCTCCCCCTGACTCCCAGCAGTGGGTTGGATCCGTGCTGTTGTGTATGGGCTGTCCCAGGGCAGGGCAGAGGGACACAGTTAGAAAGGAGCACAGATCAGCAGCACAGATTGTTCAATAGGATTGGGAAAATGGGTATGAATGGGAGCAGGGGTGAAGGATTGTGCTCACACATGGGACAGGTGCCCTTGTCCACCTGGATGTGTTTCAGAACAAAACAGCAGCCCAGATTTTTTTTATTTCTTGCAACATCTCAGTTAAAAGGAAAATCCTATAAGAGGAGCATAAGAGCCCTCTGCTCCCGTGTCACAGCCTGTGACTTCCCAAAAGCAGAAAAGGGGAATTAGAACCCACACTGCTAGAGGAAGGAGTGAGGCTGCCCCGCATGCAGGTGTGCAGGGAAAGCATCCCTGCAGCTACAGGCTGCTCAGCCTCCATCTGCTTCACATCAGCTTGGACAGAAAGCATGAAAGTGTTTAAAGCCTGCTGAGGGGAGGGCAAGGGGAAAGGGAATGGGGAAAGAGCTGCAGGGAGCTGTGCAGGAGCAGCTGAACTGGAGGGCACACTGCTCTCTCCTTTTGTATTTCACCCTTAGTTTGCGCGTGAAGCATCTCCCCTCTTGCTAAGGATGCCTGCTTTATGCCAGTGGAAGCTGCATCATCCTGAGCCCAATCAGGCTGAGGAATGCAGGACTGGGCTTGCATGGAAGCAGCAGAGCCTCTCTTCCTTGGAGCAATTGCTTTCCTTCGTTGCTCTCCTCCTCCTTCCCCAGGTCAGGGCTGGACTGGTTTTCATTGTTAGCGGCAGTGCACTGTCAAGCTTCTGGGTAAAAACAGTGAGCAGCTCTTGCCCGGTGTGCAGCTCACATCTCCCTCTCTGTCGTAGCTGCTGTTCAGTTCTGCTTTGGTTTGGGGGTAGAAGAGATTTCCTGTGCTGCTGAAGTCGGGCAGATTCTTTGTAGAGTAGGGACTTGATAAATGTGCATTCGGCCTGCATGCATCACAATAATGGGGAATGGCCATATGAAGTGCTGGAGAAATGCAGCATTTAACTTCCAGAAATTGTTTTTAAGCAGATGCCATCCAGCCAGATCAATGTAGAAATGTCCCCTTTTATCACTGTTTTTGCAAGATTTCTGTTTGCCTAGTGCAGTGGTATCTGGGTGACCGTAACAACCCATTACATTCATTTGCCCACAACCGATAGCACCGAGCAGATTCCTGCTGTATATTGCTACACTAAGATCGTCAGCAGTGACACACTGCCAAACAAATATTTGACAAAGGAAAGCCAGGTTCCGTGCCATTCTCTGCACAATGCTGAGTCTGTCCTTGCTGTTTTCCCTGCCCTCATCTCAAGATGCTTTTTTGGGTAAGGCTGCCCTGTTGCACGGAGGTAGTGAAGCAAGGTGAGGGACTTAAGTTGCACCAGGGACCATGTTCAAGTTGGATATTAGGAAAAATTTATTCTCTAAAAGAGTGGTGGTGCACTGACACTGCTGCCCAGGGAAGTGATGGAGTCAACATCCCTGGATGCTGGATGTGGCACTGAAGGATGTGGTTTTGTATCATAGTGGGATGGGTTGGGATTGAACTTGATGATCTCAGAGTTTTTTTCCCCAACATTTATGATTCTGTGATTCAATGATTCTATGAAGGATTTTCCCCAGTGGGTTATTTCTGCCTGGACACAGCATGGCTGCATAGGCAGGGTATACACTCCATATTTAGAGCACATGAGAAGGCCAGGATGCCAAATTCTTGCATGGCACCAACTCCTGGGCACACTGAGGAGGTGACACAGGGTCTGCATTGTCCCCTCTGTCCCCAGGACTCTGCCAGCTCTCAGCACTGCTGCTTCCCCAGCTCCCTGCAGTTTCCTGGCTCCCAGCCACCTGAATATTTTGGTATGCAACGTGTAGAGTCAGGAAGTTTGGCCACACCTGCAGACACATCCATCTAAAACCTGCTGAGGAAAATGAACCACTTTAAAGTCAATCCAGCCATACAGAATGAGATTAATTTAATTCAAACAATTCCGAGTGCATTTACGTTGGGCATTTACTCTAGGACTGCAGCTTTGACTTTAAGCAGGATTAGGAGATCGGAGGAGCGCAGAGAGGTTCCTTGTCTGCAGGACCCTCGGTGCTGTTTGCAGGTGGATTAGAGCTGAGCTCTGGGCCTCCACAGTGAGCTCAGGGAATTAACCCTGCAGGAGGATGGGCAGCTGAGGCACGATACGAGCATACATACATAGCAGCTAGGAGCAATCCTGTTTCTTTATTCCACCTGATCCTGTTTTGTACAAAGCTGGGCTGGGCTGGGCTGCCAGTACCTCCTGTAGGTACAACCCCACAGCCTGTTTTCCTATGCAACCACAGAAACACTCCCTGACATCACCTTGGATGCCTCACCCCAGCACTGATCCTTCCTGGCCCTGCTGGGTGCTGGGATCTGGAAGAGCCAAAGCCATGGGCTGAACCTCACACCCCTCTGGTGCTGCTTTCTCTTCTTTAGGCACTTCCAACACAACGCCTGTTTCACTTTGCCTGCTCTCACACACACACTTTCTACCTTGGGCCATTTTGAAGCACACCGAGCAGTTCTCTTACCCCAGTGTGAATGAACAAATGGCATGACCTCTCTCTCACCTACCAGATGACCACATCTTATTTTCCAGCCATGAGCATTTGCTGATGCAGCTCCAGGGATGCCTTTCTTCCCTGTCCTGCCCTGCAGACTGCAGCCTTTTCTGTGCCACACTGTGTCCCACTGAGGGCAAGCACTGCTGCATAGGAGCGATGCTGGAGTTCTGCTGGGTGGTGGTGGTCTTTCTTCCCCTCCATCGGTAGTGGCACAAATTGCTCTCATTGAAGTTGAGGCCTCAGGTGAGATGTTTGACCAGCAGTCATTGAATAGCTCAGTTCCAGGCACAGGGATGTTAACCCTGCACTCCTGGGCTGACTCCAGCACCTTTAATTACAGCCTTCTTTCTGAAATTTGCTCTGCACTTCTGACCAGTTATGGGATTTTTTCTCCATCTTTCAGCTCTGGAGCAGCCTCGCTAAGGGCTGCAGAGCCAAAGCAATCAGCAATTATGGCTGCTCCTTGTCTTAAGATTTTTTAACCGGTATTATTTTCTGGGATTCAACACAGCATCAGTGGCCTGGCCGAACTGAAGAGTTGTAGCACTTTAATCTGGATAATGTCATCAGTAGTGCATACACTGTCCATACACACGTTATTGCTGCAAAGAATCTTTATTAGATAGATAGTACAAACAACTATTTGCGAACACAGCTATTTGATGTTGTGTTGAGGGATGTGGTTTAGTGAGAACTGTTGGTGGTCGGTGGATGGCTGGACTGGATGATCTTGTAGGTCTCCTCCAACCTCGGTGATGCTGTGATACACATGGAGGTACGAAATAACGCGATGCAAGGTAAAGAACGCGTTTAGAGATGGGTTTTTGATCTCACACCCCAGCGTACGCGGGACGAGCTTCGGCCGCGCCTCTGCAGAAGGCTGCAGCCACCAGCGCCGCGCGGCGATTAAAGCAGCAGCCGCGGGCCCGCCTCATGAGGAAATCGGGGTTGTTCCCACCATCGGAGCAGGC
>JAOWBP010004330.1:7912105-8059054 GCA_028571105.1 Tragopan temminckii
AGGGGGGTTGGACTCGATGATCTCTGAGGTCCCTTCCAACCCCTACAATTCTGTGATTCTGTGATTCTGTGATTACAGACTCACGTTAGGTCTGTGATATGCTGCCATTCCTAAAGCTTCTGTCAAAGCCATCATCCTGCCTTGTAGCTCAGCAGCGATTTTCACATACGACATTTTGAACTTGTGCACTGCATTGCAAACTTCAATATTGTGACAGGATTTCAATGCATGTCCAGTTTTTGGAATTCTAACCGTATGTCCCAGAGCATTTGGGACTGTATTTGTGGGTTTAGTTAAGTGAAATCTGTGTAGAGTCAACAGGCGCTGATATAAATGTGACACAAGGCCATGCCAGATACAGGCCCTGTAGGTTTCCCCCTGATGACAGTGCCCAGCCTGGCAGGGCATCACCCAGCATTCCGCTCACTGTACACAGGATGGGCTTTGCACGATGTGCCCATGAGCCAACGTGGGGCACAGTCTCAGCAGCCTTCCTAAACCCCTTCCTAAACCGAGGTCTTGTTACCTCCAATACCAGTGCTAGAGAACAGGGAAGCCAGGCTCAGAACGTGAAATCCTGCCTTCTCTCTCGTTTTGTCCTAGAAATAGATGTGCCAAAATCAAGCTGTCACCCTTGTGCACTGCTGTCAGTAGCTGGGCTGCCTACATTGCAGGGTGGTACTTAGGCTGTGTTGGGCCATCATGCCTGCTTTCGTTGCTCTTGTTTAATCCAGGTTTGCTTTCATGACCAGAAATCCCAGTCCTTTTCCAGAACCACTTGCTGTGCACGGTGTAGTTAGAGAAGTGATGCTAAAAACTAACATTGATGGTAAAATGAATGCATTAATTTATGTGGCTGTACTTAATATTCAGCAGCTGAGTAGGTATAAATTTTTTATTTTTAATGATTTGCGGTCATAATATAACTGAAACCTGAGTACTGTTTTATAAACTTGGCATCCAGTCAGCTCCTACTGCTTTGTTGCTATGGACATGTTGTTCTGCAGCAGACACACTAATATTTTGTGCTGTGATTGAGACCTGGAAAACATGCACTGTTTGCATAGATATAAATAACTGTGATTAATAATTTCCCCTCAGAATTGGAAGACACGCGAGTGGGGAAATGCTCACTGCTAAGCCACGCATGCACTGCCCTGACTCAGGGTTTTGCTGCACAGCTGTGATTTAAATGCAACCTTCTGCCCTTTTTCAAAAGGGCATTTCCATAGGGGACGTCTCAGTAATTGTAGTGTCAGTGCTCCATCATCTCTCCCTTGCCTCTTAACATCACTGCTGCTGGGTGGGCTCTGCCTCCCGGAGAAAGATCGGCTCATGCTGTGCTATGGGAGCCAAAGTTTTATAAGGGCAGCAGAGGTCTTTCTGCAAACAATATCTGGTAAAGAGGGATTTGATATTTGTTTTAGCTAGAGGAAAAGAGGCCTTGTGAAGGCCGTATTTGCTAAAATACTGCACCCTTGCTCAGGAGCAGATGGTTGCCTTCTAAGAGAAAACCTCATCAGGTCACTGTGCAATTTTCATTTGGTGATGTTTTTGTAATGCAGTGCTATCTTTTTATTGTGTAATCTGGTAGGTTAATACTGAACACATTTCCAACTTCTCTGCATTATCTACTTGGAGAGTAGATTTTCATATTTTCCATTAATAATGGTTTGTAATATGAAATCCACCTATTTAAGATACTACAGAGTTCATTTTTTGTATTTTCATAAATGATCCAATTTTCAGAGCAAGAAAAATTTAACTGCAAACATATTGTCTTAAATACCTTAACAACAGCATCTCAGAAAATGATCATTATTTCTAAAGGCTCAGCCTGATGTTCACGTAATTTCCAAAAGCTTTCCATCAAACTTCAGAGATATTTGCACCACAGTTTTTTCAAGTTTTGGGCAATTCAGAAGTCTGCAATTAAAAAGCCTGGAGCATTTCTAAGTGCTTAATTCTGGCTGCAGCAAACAGAAGTCTTGAAAAACTTAGGAGGTTTCTATTTACGTCTTCAGATCCTTAGGAGAACTGGATGGATAACATTGCTGATCTCCATCATTCCTATGCTTTCCCACCTATGGTGTCAGGACATTTGGGCAAGCAGCCCATCATAGGCAGGGTTTTAAGCCTTCACTTTGAGATCCATCTATTGTAGTCTGTGGGTGCTGTTGTGGCAAACTGGCATGGAAATACTGGCATGGTACCCCCATAGCCACTCAACACGCTGTACATCACTGTGTATGTACTGGCTCCTGTTCCCTTCAGGCTTCCACTGAGCTCTGGAGGCTGTTAAAGTATCTTCTATCAGAACATATGATTTAAAACGCTCCCTTCCTTATGTATAAGGAACCCCAAGGGATCAGTCTGCTTCATTTACTTGCTAGTTGTTCTGTCTTGAAAACATTAAGTTTGGTATCGCTTTAAAAAAAATGACCAACAATATTTATGTATTTCATCAAATCTGTACTAGGTATGAATTTCTGAGAGGTCCACTCCATCTGCTGCTGTTGTCTTCCTCAAACGTGCCAGTGAGCTGAGCAGCCGGGATGTGATTTCCCTTCGAACATCAGTGTGGTGCTGTCATAACGTAGAAGTTATAACAGACAATGAAAACAAACAGTGAACCCAGGGGAATGCGTGGAGCCAATTTTAGGGCGCTCTGTGCAGCTGTTGTGCAAAATATGGTTACAACCCTGATAAGGGCTGTGACATGAATCTTCAGATGGTTTGGAAACATTGGCATTAATGAGTCCTTAAAACGTGACTAATTGATTTTCCTGATGAGCGCAGCTCTCAATCTAAATAGAACTCCAAGTCTTTGGCCTCTGCACAGCTGTGCCTTACCCTTGCCTGTCTTTAGGAGTTGAAACCAAAACCTTTGACTTTTGTCAGAATTTTTAATTATCGACAACTCATGTTGGGGTTTTGAATCTAACATGAATCTTTCTATGGAATTTGATGACCCCAAAGAATTGCCTTCTACTATTATTTTATCCTCTAATCATTTCTCTCTATGCAAATGAATAGAGAAGTTATGCTCAGTCCTTCTGCATGGATGTTTTTCATTTCAAATCTACTTAGGCTCACATAAACTTTGAAATGTGTATGCATTTCACCCACGAATGTTATTTTGCCACAGATAGAGGTGGTATCAGTGTACTTCTCACCTGCATTTGGAGATCAGTTTTAAAATATTCAGCTTCAGCTGCACCTTCTCCCAAAGCAGTCTGAAATGGTTTCAGTATTTTCAAAGAACTCTTCTAGCACTGCATCCTTTAGAATGGATGTAATTGCATTGTCTTTTAATATTCAATTATTAGCACTTCATTGGATTTTTATCTTTATTTGCTTTATCAAATGTCATATTAATTGCATTTTATATCCCCACTCCGTAAATCTATCACACTGCCTTTGATTTTCTAAGTCAATTAAGCAATTACAGGTTCATTGAATAAAGAAAAGAAATTGTACTGAGATATTTCTTACAGTTTAGTATAATAAAAATCATCATTAGTAAAGATACTGCAAACAAGATCTTCAGCTGGTGTGCAATGACTGACTTCAGTACCACCACCAGAGCTGAAAATACAGCCTCACATCTTTTTCAGATCTTTTTCAATTGGTATCTACCAATAGCCTTATAGAAGTTCACTGTTCTTTGTATCCACGTTAGGAAATTGAAGAGATAGGAGTAACAAACACAGCATATGGACACTCTTCTCATTGTTATATCCAATGCCTGCTCCTGTATGTGAAAATCAGTATACTATGCTGGGAATGTGATTCCCCCATTGCCTCAAAACACTTTTTCAAAGCCAAATAATTGTGACTTATTAATGTTAACAATACCTTGCTGAAACAGAAGGAAGACAAGCAGGGAAGCTCAGTATTGGCTGGCCACCTCATTCCTGAGTGTCAGCCTTTAAATAGCTTCACCTGTTGAGGGGGTTCCCAATAGCACCAGCTTTGCAGCATGCTGGTGTGTGCTGGGACTGCCAGCTCACATCCATGCAGGGTGAGGCTGTCTGCCTCTGCTTTCGTTTGCCATTTTATGTGTAACTTCTTAAAGGCGTTTAAACTGTTTGCATTTTAGATGTTGTAGCTTTTTGCATGTCACCATAAACATTTTACGTGATCTAAACTGAGAAAAAGCTTCAAAGCATTGCACATCTAAAGTGTTGTGAATGTGTTTGAAATGAGGTTATTTTGGATCTCCTAACATCTTGCCAACAAGTATCATGTGATTCTGTCAAGTCTGAAGTACTGTACAATTTCTGCACAGCGAATGCCATTCTTCTGGTTTCAGCACGGTCTCTTACTTTCCCAAACAGAGCCATAACGCTGGAGAATCAGCTGGTGATCCTTGCAACGTCGGTGGTGGATGCAGGAGGCTACTATGTCCAGGCTGTCAATGAAAAGAATGGTGAGAACAAGACAAGCCCACTTATTCATCTCAACGTAGCGAGTAAGTATCCAAATACACAGAGATGTGCCACGCTGCTGAGGTTACAGGAGGAGTTCACAAAACTCTGCCCTAATAGAGCCTTTCTAAGAAAGGATTTGGTCTTTAAAGCAGATCTTCTTCTCCTGGTTGGTTTGGAACAGCTTGGGTGATCAGAGGGACCTAAGGGAGCGTGAGCCTGAGACAAATCAGCCTCGGAGCCTTTTGTCTGGGGGGGTTATATTGTGCCAGGCAGGCACATGATGGTATTCCTCACTGTTTCTTGTGAAGTTGGGATTGTAATTTCTTTTTAATGCAGGCTTTGATAATGTATTGGTTTCCATTGCGCATAAGTAAACAAGTCACTCTTCTGAGTGCAGTTTTATTAATGAGTCTGTTCCCAGACTCTGACATTATTTTTACCTGGAGTTATCGTGGAGTCCCAGGGAACATGCATTTCATTGTTATTACTTATTATTTCACATTGCATAAATTGTATTAACACCTACCATTATAGAGGCATTCCAGAAGTGGGTTTTACAGCAAAGGGGAGGGAAACGCAGCAGAGCAATGGGGTCAGAAAGGTTTCTGCACACCGTATATTAACGTGCACGTTCAACAAAACTGTGCAGATGTAAAATATTGTTAAGCATCTGGTAAATGTTTGTGTAAAAACAATATTTTTGCAATGTAGGAATATTTGATTCCTTTTGAGGGTATTAAGTAGAGGTGTTTTTAAGGTGGCAGTGAGGTAGGGAGTGTGTTCCTCTTTTTTGTTGAAGAGATAAAGAAGAGGTGATTGGTTCGATCATCTATGAGGCTGGCAGTGTCATGGATAGGCTGCTTTTTTGGTTTATTCTTGTAGGGGGTGTAGGTTTCTCAGCTCTAGACCAATTAGCACAATAAGATGCCTTTTGATCTTGGAAATTATGAGATTTGACAGAATCCACATGGCTATCTTCTTTAGAGGAACAAAACTTGGGAGCCTGGGTTTTTGGGAAGGAAGCCTCTCACATTGCTGTTCATAGTATTCTTATGTTTGTCAGAAGCTCATAAAAAATGTTACGTTCCTATGAAACAATTTCTAAAAAAACATTTTTTTCCAATACAATTCCTCATCAGATTTCAAGGAAAGTTGCTCTTAAGCAAGCAGTGGAGCCCTGCTGGTGGGTCCAGCAGTGCATTGTGCACAGAGTCACTGAGGGCAGAATTTACATGGTCTAACAGAGAGCAGGAGAAACAAACCCATGTTTTCTTCCAGATATGTTTATACAGTAAATGAACTTCCCATGGGTTTTGCACATTCTCCTGAACTGGAAATAATACTGCAAATCCACTTGTGTGAATTCTATCTGTGCCGTGGCATGTAGATGGTAAACATTATTATTTCTGACAGTATAAAGAGGTTTGCTAACACTTCAGTAATTTCATTTTGAAAGCAAATTTGTATTGTTTGTATTATGTGACCAATAATGTACTTCCACTTTAATTTCATATCTTAATTAATGCTAGGAATAGTCTGTGATCATGCTTGCGTAACAAGTCCTCTGCAAAGCAGAAGGTAATACCAGCATGTGGAAAAGAAAACACTTCAAAATGCTTGCAGACTTGATACTATGAATGCTAAGTCTATCTGGGATGTGAACAGTAGGAAGGAGACAAGATGGAATGTTAAATATGGATTTGCTTGTTAGAATGAATCTTAGCCAAAGAGAAAATTTAAAATCTGAGAAGTGAATTTAATACATTGAACCTGAATGTTTAATCCTGTGTGAGTTAAAGAAAGGCTTTGGCCTTTCTTACATTGTGGTGTTTGTAAGGAAAATTAGATTGACATGGTCATCATGAACTTTGATCTAAGGAAGAAAAGAAAGAAGTGAATAAACTATTTCGGTCTAATAACAAAACAGTTGGGCAAAACTGTGGTCCTGAGTGAGCGAGCAAGCATGCAGGCAACACTTGTAGAAAGATGGTATATTTTAGAAAAGTAGTAAATAATTTCAGCAAGTAGTTGGAAACAGATTCTTAAAGAGACATCTGAGTCTGGAAGACATTACATTGAGCTGTCTGAAGTTTATCAGATTTTAAAACTGATGGCACTTCATTTTCTGTTAGGACAGGTCTAAGATAATCAATAATAATAAGGGTAAAAAAAACCCAACAGAACAGTTTCATTATATCGAGTGGAAAGTGGAATATCCAATTTCTGTGTGAGTACATTTATATATTAATTGAGTGCAACCTTGCGACATGACTCGGCGCACATTGCCACTTTTATTGAGGGCAGAAGGAAAAAACTATAGATAATTCCCTGGGTAGTCATCCACAGAGAACACTGTTAGAGATGCACAGCTTGTTATGCCAATGTCCTTCAAGGAAGGAATTAGATTTGCTCGAGCCTACATGAAAAGCACATCAACAGAATCAGTGTGACAGCAAAGTTGTCCTGCTCTGTTCCCAAACATGAGGCTGGCTCTAGGATAAAGGGATAGTCCTCAAGTAAGCAGAGCATGAGTTACAAGGCTTTATACTGCAGATCAGATTCAAAGCCTTGAACTGTGACTGGAGGTAAATGGAGTTTGAGCAATGTCTGGAGAATATACCAAACTATCCAGTGAAATCAAAATGATATCCAGAAGCCAGCACGTTGGGGGTATATCTTGTAGGATGAGATGTCAAAAATTAGTCCTGAATTTGAAATTTCTTAAAATCAGTTGAACTGTATACAAAACCAATGAAAATCTTGACTTTTCTTAACCATATGTCCTTGTCACCTTTGTAAATAAGGAAACAATGCTAGGCAAGTCTGACAGCTAAGTCTTTGGTAGCAATAATAGTAACGGTAATATTATATAGCAGCAAAACCCAATTTTTTTTCTCAAGTCCAATGCATTATTTGCTCCATGTGGAAAATCCTGTAAATTTTCTGTTGTGCAGGATTTCAATTTTATCTCCAGCACTAGAACCTCCCAACTTGACAAGACGTGACAGTTCACCTATCACTGATCCATTGCAGCCTTCTTTTCTTATTAGCACAGGTTGCTTTACAATAAAAACAACTGGGAAATCCTTAATGTTCTTCCCTGCTTCCATCTATTCATCAATAAGTTAGCTGATGTCTTAAAATGGTCCTTGATTCTTTAAGCACTTCTCTTTCTTGCCCGTTCTTCTGTAGTTAGGCATTGCAGCACAGATGGCTGGATCTCTTTCTCAAGACTTTGGCTTGTCAGGAGGGTACTGTGGCACATGTCTGGTCTTACCACTGCACCATACTCTTGGCTATCAGATAAGCTTCTCAGAAACTTTTCATCAAGGTTTCTTTTTGTTGTTGTTGTTGTAGTGTAGAATTTAAGAAACAACAACAACAGCCCCAAACCTAACCCTCCCCCGGCTATTTTTTTCTCCAAAAAACCACTTTTCTTTAGTCTATGCCACTTATCTATGAAGATGCTCTCTTTTTTTTTTTTTTTGGTTTTGGAACTGCAAGGATTTCTGGTATGTAAGTCAATAACTCAAGAAGCGTTTAAAAAAATTAATAGGGAGCTTTTTATTTCTGCAAGGAGCTGGCTGAGCTATTCGCTGCAATGCACGCAGCAAGTGTCCTTGTTATTTTATTGCAAGATGACGCAGCAAGACTCTGGTGTCACTTTAGAAGAAGTTTGAAAAGCCCTGCTGAGATTTTCCTATTATTAACTACAATGCAGTGCTGTAGATGTGAGCACTGCTGCCCCAGTCTTAGAAACTTTTAACAGTATGCACTGCTATTTTAGAGCTTATTCCAAGTATTTTATGAAGAATTTGAGCAAGCGTCCCCGAGCAGATGATTTAAATGGTGAGTTTGCAAAGGGTGGCTGTGTGTAAGCTGCTCTGACAGCTTCGATACTCCTGCTTCAAATGGTTTTGCAGCGCTAATCATCTGGAACTGCAATCTGGGGCCTTGCTTCTGGACCTTCTTATTAAGCTGTGAAATATTGTGATGCATGTCGCTTCAATAGATTTATTAGTAAATTAGGTGGTCTCTAGACCTATTCATAATACTGGGAGATGCAGAATGTTCTGCAGACTGACGTCTTTTTTTTTTTTTTTTGATGCAGGTTTTGTAAAAACAGAAAACAAGATTGATGAATATTTTAAAAACCTTGCCAGCCAGCATTTCTGAGGAGTCAAAGACAATAAAGCCAATTATCATTTAACAAAGATAAATTTTTCCCTTGAGCATTGACAGTGCTTTTTTTTCGGGGGGGATGGAGGGGGGGAAAGAGAGTTGGGGACTAAACATTAAATTTCTGGCTTGGCTGCATTGCAATTAACTTGAAATAGTAGGGTGCCACGTTGTTCCGCCCAGTTCCCCCTGTTGCTGTGAAAAGACATTTCATTCTGCAGTGGTAGGCGCTGACACGAGGCTAAGCAGACCGTGTTTGTCTCTGGTTGAGGCCTATTTTGTTTTTCAATTTCATGTATCAAAACAAAAATTTTACAGAAGGAAAGAGTTCAATTTCAGACTGTTATAAAGAAAAGTTCCCATGATTGCACAAAATGTTTGGGTCACTTCCAGTGCCACTAAAAGTGAAATACTCTTTACATTGTTAGAAAAGAAGTAGAGAAAACAGTGCTGCTTTACCTGTCGATGCAGTTGATGCAATGCCACTTTTGACATCCTTCTGTCAGGTTTGTTAAGAAGATAAGTTCTCAGAAGAGTCTGAGCAGACGTTTTCCTCTCCGGAAGAAAGCATTTCGCAAACATAATTTTTCATATTAACCATCAAGGTTTGCTCAAGTCAGCAGATGTTGAGGATCCTTCATGGCTATGTTTGAAACGCACTGCTGCATGAATTTTTCATGGCTGGTTCCAGCTTTCAGGCGTCGGGAGAAGAAAAGGAGTAGGCAGGAACCCCCAGAGAGCAGAGATTTCTGTTCTGAGGTCAAATTCATGCAAGTTCTATAAACTTGTCAAGCTCTTTTTAGTTCATGCTGAGGGAATTTATTTCACTTAGGCTCTGTGGGTCAGTACCGTTGAGGTGAAAGGGATGCCTCTATGTAGCATTGTTTTCTGTGGGTTTTGTTGTTGTTGGTTTGTGGTTTTTTTTGGGGGGTAGGTTGGTGATGGGTGGGAAAGGAACAAGAGATGAAATAAAATTACGTTTCTGTGCCATAATTGTACTGCACATGCCTGAGGTTCTGATCAGATACAGGGGAAGTCTAACAGAACATGCCTCACCTCCCCAGGCACTGGTTTTAATGCATTCTTTGTAAGAATGACACTTCTTTCCTCTCCTGTTTTCTGCACAGGCTTTGCTCTCTGTGGGCAGAGTTTCCAGGAAAGATATCCCAGCAATTGTCACATGTAATTTCATGAGTAAATGTGTGCCCTCACTTTGTTACCCAGAAAGCTAATTTAAAGGAGGTTGTTGAAGTGTTTGGGGTTTGAAATTGAACATTAAGGATAAAATCTGTGCAAATGCCATCATTAATACCCTGGAAAAATGCTATGGTTCTTGATGCTTTTTCTTCAGTGCCTCCAATCTGCTCTCATACTAAGGGGCATACTTTTTTTTTTTTAAGCAGAGATTTTTGTTTCTCATTATTTTGAAAATAGAATACAATTCAGCTGTGCTTTTGGGATGCATATATTTAACTCAAATACACTGAAGTATTATAGCTGTAACAACAAGGAGTACACTGAGTTACTGTTAAAAGTTTGTTGTTGTTTTTAATAACGTTGGAACAAATTTTAAGTTAAGCTTTGTTCAGGACTAGGAGGTGTGTTCAAGGCTGATGTTCCCAATGGTTTGCCCTATTTATCTACTGAGAGAGGGACGCTGTATTGCAGTGTAGAATCACACTGTATGCATTAGAAAGAAATAGAAGCTTCTCATCATATTTTAACAACATTCTAGGACTCCAAATTTCACTGCCAGATCTTTTCCATAGTTCTTTGCCTTTTCTCTCCTCACAGGAAAACTTCACACTTTTAATGGTAGTGGTATAAAGGGAAACCTATGGTTAAAATCCTACATTGCTAACCTGCAGGAATAATGAAGATTAGATGAGAAACACCTGTGGCAGCTTGAACTTTGCTTTGGCTTTGCTCAAATGTTCTATCAGTGCTCTTTCTGATAAATAGCATAAAGGCTGATCTGTTTCCAGTTTCTTCCTCTTCCTTTGGACTATTTTTGATGACATTATTGGCACACATGATGCATGTTTGTATCTGCTACAAGTCCCCTTCCAAGCGACTTGTTTCTGCTCTGCTAGTAGAAC
The DNA here is from genome assembly GCA_028571105.1 of Tragopan temminckii. Lineage (NCBI taxonomy): Eukaryota > Metazoa > Chordata > Aves > Galliformes > Phasianidae > Tragopan > Tragopan temminckii. Next base: position 7,922,817 of record JAOWBP010004330.1, read on the forward strand.
TTGGATTCTAGTTGACTTTCCTCAGAGTCATTACAATATATTAAATATATCAATCAACTGATGATGTCTTTTTGGAATAGAAAGACAATAGAATAAATTTCCTGTATGGTTGTTTGTTGTTTGTTTTTGTTTTTTTTTTCAGTCTTACTACTGAAGAGAATGTGAACAGCCAAAATCGACATATAATATCCTGACATGTCTGATACTTGGTTTTCATCATGTAGCTCAACAAATGTAGAAAGGTTTAAATGCATTGTTTATGGAAATTGTTCCTTCCTATTCTAGCTAATGCCACTTACACAACATTTGGTATTACAGGGAATTGTCCCTTGCCTGTGGAGCTGGGAAAAGCACACCAGTTGAGTGCTTTGGCATATGTTTCTTTGGCATATGGACAGACACTAGGCATCCTGAAAAAATGTCATATGATAGAGTTTCTGAAATCCAACTCATTATTTTAACCGAACTTTTAGTTACACTTGTCTGTTTGTAAGGGTGGTTATTCTTTTTTGTAAGAGATTGGGAATACACACACTCTCTCAAAATCCTGGGTTGTCTTCAAAACCCTTTATTTATATCTGACACATGCAATTAATCTCCCCCTATCTCTAATCACTTTTGCTATTACATTCATTGCAGTGATTTGTATCCTATCTCTGTCACTGCTCTGTAATTGATATGTGGAGATAAGAGATTCTTAGAGGACACAAACAAGGAAAAGAGAAAATTGAATCCACCTTGCAATCATTTTATAAAAAGTGACATACATCAATTATACATGCCATCCAGGAAAATGCCATCCTGAACAAACTGTGATGATTTGTTAGAAGACCAACATAAGAGAAATGTCAAAAAACTTTTCTGGACAGAAAGGTATTGCTAGTTCAGTGGTGTGCTCCTTAATGTCACTGATTGACCTACAATTCTTTAAAATAATTCAGAATTTACAAAGAAAATATTTTTGTTCAGAGCTTTTCTTCATAGTCGAACGTGTCCTAGTGGTCCAGCATGGGATAAGATGAAAGGAAGCAGTTGAAATCAATGTTAGTTTCATCCGGCAGAAAAAGATGGTGTTGGGCACTCGAGTGAGTCATCTTTCTGGGGTGAAAATGGTAAAAGTGATAGTGTAGCCCAATTGCTACTTAACTGCCTTCTGCCACAAGACTAATTCTGTCTGGTTTCTTTGTTCTATCTCAGTGCAGTCAGGAAGGGAACTAATTTGCTGCTGTCTCGTGTTCAAAAACTAATTAGTTCTTGTCCATACCTGTGAGCTTAAGTAATGCTTTTGGAGCTTTGAAAATCTGTTCAATCTGTATACTGATAATGCTACTAAAATTACCTACTAGGAAATGGGTACAATAATTAAACATAAATAGATAAATAGATATCATAAATAACAGTAGCAGAAGTCATTAAACAGCTGAAAGTAAAGCAGCAACCAGTGCTGGTCCCCTTCCTGGGATGGTAGGGCTGGCAAAATACTCTCTCCCTAGAACTCTTCATTTCTTCACTATTGTGTATGGACAAGATAAATGCACTTTTTAAGAAACTTAGAGGAGAAAGAAATACAGCTATTTGTAGGCATTTGTAGAGGGCTTTGAGTTTCAGTCTATATAATTACTCTGAAGCATTAAAAGGAATAGCTGAGATTCTGAGACTCTCGTATCAATTTACCCTTTCTGAGCATTACCTTTTGATCTCCTATGAATCCCCTTCAGTTATGCTACATTCCTGGAGTGTTCCAAGTATCTCACTTGAAATCTTTCACTTCCTTACAATGTTGGATGTTTAAAATATTGCTAAGAGTTGATAAACCTTACTGAGAGGGTGAAGGGATCCTTAACCTAAACATGCTATTCGGATGGAAAACACATTCTGAGGACAAAAATACCTGTGTAATAAGTGCTGTGACAGCTCTGTGTTGTTCCGTAATGACACGAGTTGTCCTGGCTGTTCTGTGAAGGAGAGGATAAAAAGGTATAAAGATGTTACTGTTAATTAAAAAAAAGTGAAAAGCATCTTTACTTATAAGTGGATAAATTAGCATGATGTCACTTTTTATTTGTAGGAGTAGAACATGCTCTACAATGAAAAAAAAAAAAGTAATTAGGATCTATTTGAGTGTTCTTTAAAGTGCTGTTGTGTTAGGCAAGTTTGAAATGTCTCATATACAGTATAGATTAGGAGTTATAAATATGTTCCAAACAGATGTTTAATAGAATGACTTCTGCACTTACTTACTGCAAAAGCCTCAACGTATCCTAACTATTGTAATTCACATGCTGAGGGCCTGCATGGCAGAGCCCCCCAGCATCTTTACAAGAACTGATTTTCATCTCATTCTTTCATAAACATATGGCTGCTCGAGGGTTTTCATTTTGAAAACTTTTCATATTAAAGATAGTTTTAATCTCTTCTCCACATATATCAGAGAACAGGAAAATTAAGCAAGGATAGGACCGCTATCTTAGTGGAGGAAAAAAAAACAAAGCAAAACAAAACTGCAAAATAAGCATTTGAGACTCATGACATGCACAGTTTCGTGTCATCTGTACAGCTTTAAATCATCGCCTTTGTGTAGGCACGTTATGGTAAGGCATTATATTTGATTGCTGCTGCTGTTCTGCTCAGCAGAGGAGAGCGTCAGTGTGTAAATCAGAACTTACCATTGTTGTGTTTCTTTGAAACTGGCTAATCAATTTTTGCTCCAATTCTTAACAAAAATGTTTACTATTGGAAATTCATTTAGATCTTAGTAAGAAGTTGCTATCAATTTTCAAGTAATTTAGAATAATTGAACCTTCATCTCTCATTTATGATAGGAAGAGAAACTCAAGTTTGACTTTGACCTTGATTGCCTCACCTGTTATACCCAAAATCCTCATTGACTTCTTGCCCCCTTGGTTGTACTTGGGAGCAGTAAGATGCCAGCACAGGGTGTGCATGGCTCGTCCTTCTTGTTCTTCTCAGTGTGGAATGGTTACGCATGAAAGCAAACCAAATTCTGATCCTCTTTCTTCCAAATTGCATGGTAAGGTAATAAAGTCACTGAACTATTTGTACACACAGTCTTTTTCTGTACCTCAAAAACAATCCTCAGTCATAAACTGTGTATTTTTATGGTAGATAAATCATTTCAGTTATAACACGTGGGAACAAAGTTACACCTGAAATCTGGGAGAAGATCATAGCTAAATAGTGTATCTGTTACGAACTGAGAGTTTTCTGTGCTAGAACAGAAGGGATCTGGCAGCTAGGAAGGTGCACAGTGTCCTGGTCCCTAAGGCTCAGCTCGTGCAAAAATGATGTTAGATTTGTCCAACTGTGTTTGCTGTTCATGTGCTGAGAACAAGCAGCTGACTGCTGTCGTGGACAGGGGATATACTGCAGGGGTCAGACAGTTCTGCTATCTGAAGGAGGAAAAGCAGTTCTATGCAGTAGTGATTTTTATTTTCATTTGTTCCTTATGCACTAAGGAGGGATAACAAGAAAAGCTTGCTTATTTCCTTCATGTTGGCTGTATTTGGATGCACTTTGCAAAGCCACGTGCTCACAGCCCAGCTCTGTCAGGGCAGAGAAGGCCCAGAAAGGCTGCAGTGCTGTGCACTGTCACTGCTGGGGAGCATCCCTGTCCTCCTGGGCGTCAGATCGCTGACAGCAAGGCTGGCACAGCTATTACCGAAAGTAATTGGCAGTGAGTGATTAAAATTGCAGATGGCCTTTTCAAGGTGATTATGAATATTAAATCAAGCCTGTAAAAGCAAGCTAAAAAGGCCCGCGAAAGCGAAAAGAGAATATGCTGAGGGTAATTGCAGCAGAGGGTGTTTTGCTTTCTCACGTTAGCGTATGTGCCGTGCTCATCCGAACCCACCCACCCAACCAAAAATAACCACAAGGTAATTCAAATGGACCTACTGTGTCAGCAGGTAGAACTGTTCCATTCTGTAAACCCCTCACGGGTCTCACCCTGCTGGATGGAGCACTGTTGGGTCCATCACCGTCACCGCTGAGCAGTGATCGCTCTGCAGTGTCCAACATACACGTGCCATGCTGTGCAATTAACAGTGATCTCTTCCTGTTCTTTTCCAATTATAAGTGATTATGACAAATGTTCTTTTCCACATCGCCGTGGAACAAGGCCAAGAATTACCGTTCAGTGGCTTAATTTCATTCAGGGAACTTTATCTCACAAAGCAAAGGTTAGCTGGGAGCCTTAATCTAAGCTTCGCTTTGTTCCATAGTTTAAAATGGAAGTTTGAGGTGCAGGCAAAAAGAAACAAAGAGAAGGCAGATGAATGTCTTTGTTTTGAACACTATTCATTCTGTCTGTGTGTGTGTGTGTATATATATATATATTTTTTTTTTCTTAAAGAAATGTACAGAAAGTTTGCACGTACCAAATAGCTGTGAACTTACAGCCCCAAGGGGAGTGCTTTCTTGTGCATATTGTGATTATAGACTCATCACTTTCTGACCAATTTCATGCTTTCACATAAAACAATTTTCTATGGTTGCTTATACTTCAGTGGATTATTATTGTATTGATTCTCAAACTTCATGCTGGACTATCCAGTCTGCTGTTGAACTGCAAAACGCCACGGGATTTATTGCAAAGATTTATATAAAATCTGTTGTGCAATTACTGCTTATTACCTTTGGTGTGACAGGAGTCATTTGTTTAATCATTTTCCCTTCAGACAATTCTTCGGTTCACCTGAATTGTGTGGCCATTGCGATGTTAGTGGTTTTGCTGTCTATTGATTCCTCATCTAAATTAATATTATTTTATTTATGGATATTCCCTTGGTAAATTTAATAGCGAATTCTGCTTATTCCACTGCAATAATGCTTATTTCTAACCATATTGGCATAGGAATTGGTCTTTGGGCTCTTTGACAAAAAGGTTTGCACTATGAGAGCATTGTAAAAAGCTATTTAAAGAATACCTGAAATATCTCTCGTTGGTTCTTTCTTAGTCAATGCAGAAAGTGTGTTTTTAAGGAACAGATCGTCTAACCACATACACTGTACTTCTCTTTTACCATGAAAAGACAAATTTCACCTTTGAATTCAAACAGATAGTGCCCCAAAAGTTATGAGGAATTAAGAAGGGAAAAATTAAAAAATAAAAAGAGATTTTTTTTCAATAGAAAGAAGCAGTTGGTTGAAATATGGCAATATTATATTCATGCAATCTCAGGACATGTAAATTTTAACTCTTTGAAACTGCAGCTTCTCAGAAAGTGCCCTGTGTGAAGTATAAGCCCAGTAGATGCAGCAGACTGTTTAACATCGAAGGTATCTTGATAGAATTCAGATTATCAGCTGCCCTTTGGCTTTGTGGAAGGGTATTGATTACTTTGGTACATGATTGATAGATCGTGTTGTAACTGTGAGAGTCTGCGTTCCTTTGCAAACGAGTATTATTGGCCGTGCTGCTAACAAACACAACAACTTGCATTAGATGTGATGAGCAGAGGAACAGCCTTTGATTAAACTGTGCCTGACAGATCAGATATGCTCAGTGATGAAGAGGGCAATCTGCACTTCACAGGCTGCTGGGGAGAAATATTATGGGATCTGGCGGACCTTTTTTTGGTTCTGAGACTAAGTGCTGAATTCCCGTCCTCAGAATAATGCAGCATTGATTTTTCAAAACCCAGTCTGGAGCAGAGGAATGGTGTTCTGCTGTAGGTTGTGATGGCAATGACACCACTGCTACAGTGCCACGGGGGCAGCTGAACAAGGCCTCCTGCAGGGTTAGAAGTTGGGAAGGCAGTGTAATTGTAAAAATAACCTTTGTGGGGTTTTTTCCACAAGATTGTAGCAATGGCTTTCAGAAGGTCTTTGTAATGAAAAAAGAGTCAGACCTCTAATTAGTGCATCTGTTCACATATCTTTTCATAAAGGGGAAGGATGAAATAGCAGTTACCTGGAGTCTGCCTAGCAGATGCAGGTAGGCAGTGTCATTCTTGGTTATTCTCTGTTCATTCTTTCACTGCTTATACCAGAGAGGTGTTTTTAATTTTGTCAAAATATTTCCAAGTTGTGAAACTTAAAACATCCAAGTTATGAATTTCCCGTGAATAATGACCAAGGCTTTGCAAGCTTGGTTTATTTCACTGCTTTTAAAGCAATATATAAAGCTTTTTTTCCTTCTTCTTTTTTTCTTTTTTTTTTTTTTTTTGCCAGTGGAAGAAGACTATAGGTTTAAATTAGAGGTTTATGAAGTCAGCAGGCAATCCTTTTTGCAAACTTTAAAGTCTGAACGTTAATGACTCAATTATCTTATTTTAGTTTGGTGTGGATCTCGTACCTCCTCTCAGTTTTACTTGGCAGCGTTGCAAGCAATCTTGCTGACATCTTAGTGTCTTCAGAGTTTTTGCACGTGCTGCATGAGATACTGACCAGAGAACAGGAAGTACAAAAGTCATCTGTGCATTAAATTTGAAGAAGTTACATATCACCATAAATATTCTTAAATTAGTGGATTTTTAAAAAAAATATTCAATAGGAATGAATACAATTTACATAATATTTGTGTTGCAGAAGTCTAACAGTCACATCTTTTAACCAGAAATTACTATAGTAAATTTAACTTCCTTGGTGCAGCATAAGCTCTGTGATTTACAGAAAGCTTTGCCAATGAGCATAAACAGCAAACTAGCAAACCTGCCTGCACTGATTGCCCTTCTGACTCCAGGAGAAATTGTCTCTGGAAGAACACTGGCCTATAATCAAATGGTTCTGCAATTTAGGTCATTTCAGCATCCAATTATGTTTTTCAGACATATCTATTAAAAAGAAAAAAAAGAAAGAGGAGAGACAGTGACAACTGGAGTTATTGTAGACAGCGTATGCTGCAAAGAATAGAATGAATGTGAAACTGTACAGCTTTTGAAATATATCACAGAGAGATTGAGGGGTTTGGGCTTTCCTTCTATTTTCTTTTTTCTTTTTTTTTTTTTTTTTTCATTCTTAAAGTGTGCAGCAGTGTTTTAAGTTGTCACCTCATTCTTTACTGCAGTGGGCTTGTGTTTCGAATGAGGTAAGAGTGAGCTGAACTGAACAATTAATGCAGGAAGAAGAGAGGCTTGCATCATCTTATACTTTGCCTTCTGCTAATTGAGCAGTATGAAAGGACAAGGTTTGCCTTTAGTGCCAGGGCCGTTCCTTCCAATGAGCCCCTAAAAACAGTGCAAAATGTCATTTCTTTTTGTCTTTGATCACCACAGGAACTTTAGAATCTGTGTTTCAGAAAGAAACCCAGGTAGCAGTCCCTGGAAACATGGTGCAAAGCTCACCCAAACTGTCTGATGGTGAGAACAAATGAACGAGGAGCGCAGGTCTTGGGACAGCTGAGGAACACACAGAAGCACAAATGGCTGTGAACGCATTAATTCATCAGCTTGTAGATCTCAGTTTGATGAGCTTTGCAGAAAATGAGGACAGCAGTTCTTTCTTCCCTGCAGCAATGTGTTTCATGCTGTCCATTCAGAAATTAGAACACAAACGTACGAGGGAACGAGAGTCCTTTGTCAAGTGACAGCGGATTTCTGCTGTCAGTGATTCTCATTTTGCTGTTTCGCTCTGCTTCTACCAAACCATGAATTCTGAAAGCAACACAACCAAGTTGTTTATGCAGTTATGGATTTATGGGAATGTGATTCTCATTCACAAGGGGTGTGTGTGCATGAGAGAGAGCCTTCTTTTTTACAATATGCCACCAGGATGCTGAAGTAACTCAGATTCATTTGTAAAACATTCTGAATCAATTAAGCGTTTAATCAGCAAGCAGCAAATTTCAGATGGCTCGTGGACTAATTTTACCATCTCCTATCAACACGAACCTAAGCTGGAAAAAGAAAACAATTAAGGAGGTATAATTATCTGTCCTGATTACTGAATTAGAAGAGTTTGTGTTTATTCCATTGCTATGTAAAAAGAGAAATCTACTTTGAAAAACAATTTAAAGCAGCTACTAGGTGGCTAAGGTTTGCATGGTGCAATGTAAGGATTTGCTGGGACAGTTTTGGAGGAGTTTTTATAGTCAACGACTGTCATACAAATCCTGCAGACTGCCCAACAGCTGTGGTGTATTGCACAAGATCTGGCACAGAAAGTATTTTTCTGCCTTTGCTTAAAACAAGATTGGATTTTCAGGGCAGTGTCTCATTTACAATTATTTGTGCAAGCATTAGTTTGATTCATATCTGGTGATTGCAGAAATCTTGCGATTTTTGGAGGCCAGGAATTAATGTTCTTATTGAAGTTCCCATGTGATGGCAACCTTACTAGAAAGCAGGGTGGGAAAAGCAGCTCTGCACAACCAACCATGCAGTCTCATTATCCTGGAGTAGTGTTTTTCTGCTGCCAAGTGGTGTTACTTTAAATTGTTGGTATTTTACTTGGCTTAATTTGAGAAGCTTACAGAGATAGATAGACCAAACTTATTATGTAATTCTTTCTCACACCAGATTTTTAGGTTTGGTAGGATTTACACTTCCAGCTTAGCAGAGAGATGAACACAGATTTGTGACAGACCTTTGTTTACCCTTTCTATCTTCCCAGATCTGATAAGAATCCATAAACTGCATAAAACCTCTGGTAAACCCCTGGCTTACAGTGCTGGTGTAATTTCTGTTTGAATATTTAGCACGATGTTAATCCCAACGTATTTAGCTGCCACTCTGAAGGATTGCTGCTGCATTCTGTGCAAAGTTCAGAATAAATGCCCAGAACTGTGGTGAGTTATGGGTCAATTACAGTAATTGGAAGGAAATGTAAACAAGAAACCTTACTATTATCCAGCAGGAGGGATACCTCTATTTTTTATTAACGAGCTGTAAACAAGCCTGTCACCAGTCACTGATTCTGAAAAATGTGCCATATAACTTATGCCATATAGAAATACCACTTATTGGAATATGTGTCTCTTGGTAGTATTGGGTTTATTAAATACTGTTGAACAAAATTTTCAGTTGAATGAGATTAAAACTGTCTCCACAAGAGAACTGAACCTTATTTAAGCAGCAAGAGATAAGGCTGCCTCATCCACATTTCCTTTATAGAAGGTTGATTTTATAGTGTTGGTGATACTCAATTAATGGCTTGCTATATTTTTAGAATAGTTTTATTATTATTAAATAAACTAAAAGTACAATCACCATACAAATATAAATTACATCCTATCTGCTTGAACACGCTTGTAAAAAGGCCCAACCGGTCTCTCATTTACACAGTATCACATAAATTACAGTTTAATAATATTGTAATTTATGCAGATTTAATAAATATATTTGACTTTCAGAGCAATAAAATGGGTTGTGGCATTATCATAAAGGTAATTATTACTGGTGTTGTCTGCTGCATTTCATTTTTAAATTAAGAAAATCCATAATGATAGGTATGTTTGAGTGGAAGTATATGATGTTCCCTAAGGACCCTTAGTGCTAATACTCTCTTAATTCAATACTGGATGCAATCTAGAGTTGCTGGATTATGCTGGCAGAATTCTCCATGAACACCACCTTCCACTTTAGAGGCAAGAAATAACTGTACTTCAACTATTTGCTTTTGTTTCTTAGGCTGGATAGGTGAAGAAGTAAAGTTTTACAAGGAGAAGTCCTTGGACTTTTTTTGCTTATTTTAGCATTATGAGCATAAATGCATCTTTATTCAATCTTTACAAGCCTAAGTGCAAGTAGGACTGGTAATCATCAGTGTCTAATTTCCCTGCATAGCTTTACAAAAAGCAAAAGAACACTTATTTAAATAGAGAACTGGCTGCATTCTTGGAATGCCATATAGAGAACTGCAAATGCAAAGATTAGGTGGATATAGATCTGGTCTTACATAAACACATCCCACAAAGATGACTTTTGGGATTAGGAGATAGGAGAGACCAGACAGAAAAATATGTGTTCTAAGACAAAGGTATGCTCTTATCAGCAAGAAAGCAAAAGATAATTCAAAGTAATTTATTTTAAACTCATTTGAGGCTCTAAGTGCCGTGGGCAAGTTGTGTAACCTTCCCCTTACTGTGCCACTGCTTTGTCAGCCCCATCAGACATTTCAGAAAGTATTGTGGATTTGCTGGGAGAAGGCAGTCTGAAATTGTCTGTGGTGACATTGTTGTCCTTGTCTCACGAGAAGCCCTGTGCAATGTTGCACGATCAGATATATGTTCAGCAGAAGAAGGTAGCTAAGACTGGTTGAGCTACCTTCTGCGTGGCTTCTTTCTATATGAAATACAGTGGCTGAGGAATCATTGGGTTGTTAATCTGGAACTGTTATTAATCAAAATCTTTAAAACATTCCAACAGTACCTCTTCTTTCTCATAGGTATCACTTCTAATAAGATTCTGATGTTAACCACGGAAAGGATATGTTGAAAAAGATTGGCTATGGTTTCACACAGCCTTGAGTACAGAGGGAGAAGATACTTGCATGAGAACAGAAAAAGTCTAAAGCACATATATTTCAATCAAGAGAGTAAATTGCAGTAGGTGTTGGACTGGTGGGGAGTGTAGGGGTCTTCCCTTCTGCCAGAGCTAGCTTCCTCTCCTGTACTGATGGACAAACATTTTAGACAAATGTCATATTGAGAGATGAAGGCCCAAGCTGCTTAGAAAACAAGCTTGGAAAGGCTTCTCTAATGACTTGGGGAAAAGGGCAGACCGCAGTCAGTCTGCTCCTCTAGTAACCAAATAGCACATAAATGTTAGGTCTGTTTTCCTGGAAGACAAAGAGCAGATTATTCAGAGTGGGGAGTACATGCAGAGTTATTACCTCACCTGGTGAAATAGTATTAGCAGTATGGGTTTTGCTTACCACAAATATCACAAGGTTCCTTTATTTACTAGATGGGTCATGATGTATGCTAATAGACATCTTGTCTACAGGAAATCCAGATGGTCTCCCTTTCTTTCCTCTCCTACTTGATGCAAAAGGTCAGAAGAAAAGCAGCAGTGGGAATTCTTGCTGCCAGCAGAAGGCACTTGACTGTGCCTGCACCACTACAATAGACTTTAATTTCCTTTACACTGATCTAAGGTTAGGCTCGCTTAAAGGTCACTCTGTGCAGTAGGTTTGTTTTGTTTTGCCATTTGCTTTATTTATTGAAAATAGCATTTTTCCTAGGAAGTGAAGTTGTTTCCCCTGCTTTTACCTCCCTTCTTAAGATGCTTTTGAAAGGTGTTTCTGTACTTGCTAAGCTCTGAAGTGATTTTTCTGATAGTGAGAATATCAGCTTGCAAAATCTTTGAGCTGGGATCAGTTCATCCTGCTGCATGTTACGTAAAAATACTGTGACATTTGGAACTGACCCTGCCCTTATTAACTCCAGTCTTGACAGAACTCTGAAATTATCCTGTTATCTTTGCCATCTCTGACATATTCTGGAAATAAACTCCACCATACATTGGACATGACCAATGCTGTCATCACATGCTGTTCTTTGGGAAGTCAAATGTTTTGTTTCATCAACTGTTGTCAGAAAAACAGTTTCAAAATCTTCCATTTCCAGTTGCTTGAAGTTTATTGGCTTTAGAAATATACAGGAAAGGAGAACTGTGTTCTAAATCTGGCCTGAGCTGGCTGTCTCGTGACTGTGAAATTGAAAAGTGAAATTGTTAAAATAACCCTCACAATTGGTGCACAAGAGGATGTTATTCCACAGAGACCCCAACTAGAATTAGATATTTCTATGAAGTTTTGATAGGAGAGAATTATAACTGTTGTTAGAAATAGTCATTGGATAACTTAACCCTATTTCCTCAAGATATGAACAGCTTATTCCAACAAGAATCATCTTTGAGTTTGTGTCCATGTACGTTCAGCTGTGTGACTGTATGACAAACTGGAAAACAAAAGAAATGGGAAGAAGAAGGGGCTGTGATTCTTTCACAGGAAAGCTGATGACTTCTCTGAAGTGTTTGTTTCAGCTGAATTGGTGGAACCTTCCATCAGAGCAAGCAGTGGATTGAATAAATGCCATAAAAATCTATGCTAAAGTAAGTGACCTTCTTCTCCAGGGCTTTTGTGCTTTCCTTCCTTTGGATATACCACAATTTCTGATGATCCTAATTTCTTTTCTTATACTTGCTTTTATGGTATTCAAAATATGGAGTCTATTGCATCACATTGTCAGAGCCATGAGCTGCTTCAGTTCAGAATTGATAACTCTGATATCTGATGTTAGTGAGATTTTACAAAGGCTTCTGATTTCAAGAATTTGTGAAATAAAGATGAATTCTTGTCATCTTGAGATACAGAAATTTAGAAGAACGGGCTTTGTGGTAGTGAGCTTTCAGTGGTACTTGTATAAAAAGTACATATTTAAATTGAGTACCTAACCTAATTTTAAAAAATAATCTAATTTATCCTTCCTGTTCCCTGACACCCAAACACGTGACTTTGTTGTTTTTATTTGTTTTAGATCAAAAAAGGCATTTTTCAAGGTAAAATGCATAGGCCTTTGATTATGAAGAGAAAGCAGAAGTTAAAGGTATCTAGATATGGGGTTTTTTGTGCACGTGTATAGGAAAATCACCTGGGAAAAGGCTGGGACTAAGAATATGACTGCTTCAGGATTAAGGGTGGGTTGGTTTTATTGGATGAGGGATTCCTCTCCTGGGCAGATGTAGGAGGATTTTGTGAGATATTGGTCTTATTATGTAATTCTCTAAATACGTTCATAGGTCCAGATGGCTGGATTTAAAAATAAAATGACTAAATTATCTTTACACACATTTAAAGTCCCCTGTTAATAGCCAGGTATATCCAAATATTATGTAGGGAAGAATTGATGTACTGCTGCAGACTAAAGGAAAATTAATTTTAAGGGCTCTGCTTGTTTAATAAAACAGTGGAGAAGCTTTTAGATCGCAGGAATTGTGATACTTTTGTGCAAATTCTTGTCAAATGGAACTTGTTTGGAGGCCGGATGATAATCTTTCTGTTCTGCTTTCTAATATAAGAGTAAAGTACCCTGAAAAATGCATCTGGCACACACAAAGTGGCCTTGTGTTACTGCAGTGCCTGGTGATGTGTAAGAGCCTTGTGAGCAGGGTGAGTCTGGCTTGGAGATCACGTTGTTAGAAGTGAGAACCCGTTTGTGTTTGTCACTTTTTATGCTGCAGTAAATGTTGGCTGCTGGTGAGCAGCCTGAACGCTGCCCTCACTGAAGCCATGTAGAAATTATTTAAATGGAACATAACAATTTCTCTCTGTGCTGTGGGGGCAACAGAGACGGACTTGCCCTCCCACGTCATTCCAAGCATGGCGCTTCTGACCTTCCTCCCCAGGGCCAGTGTTCCTTAATAAGTATAATAGAGCCCTGTTCAACTCTTTCTTCTCCAAATAAGCATCCATAAATGGGAGATTTGTCCTCAAAACACTCAATAGAGCTTATGATACTCAGAACGCAAGTTTTAAAGGGAGTGGTTTGTTCTTCTGAGGTCAGCGTGGAGAACTTTGACATCTGTTATGTCCAACCATGCCTTTATATTTGGCTTTTCCTGCCCCTGTGCAATTATTTTGCTTCTCTTTTTTGGCATGGCTGGAGTAAGGCTCTGTGAGTGGAGATAAGGGAGGAAGGAAGACTGTGGAGAACACGCCTTGCTGCAGGGGCTCAGAAGGCTCTCTGGGGATCACTCTGAACTGGAAGAGGACCTGGTATCCTCCATAAGCCTGCTGTGTGCCATCGTCACAAACATGGTCAGGCTTAGGTCTCTGCAATGTCCTTTGTGGTTAATGTAGCATATTGCCTCCTCTGCTTCCCCCTCCCTTCGGGCCATGCCTGAAGTGCTTCTCTTGCTTTTACAAAGTTGGTGCCTGAGATGGAGCAGAGCGCCGATTTGATTGAAGTGATTAAAACTGTACACAGAATGCATAATTAACCTTTGGCCGGGCTGTCGGGGGAGCTGATGCATGCAGCTGATAGCGGATCCATCCGTGGCAGGAGGCGTATGTTATGGGACTTTTTTTTTTCCTGGACAACTTTAATCGCTAGAGATAAAGAGCCAGGAGAGAGAGATCAGGGCTGTATTAATCCTCTCAATGGCTTTATAATTTCCCCACTATTCTGCTGCTGGTAATCAAGAAAAATAATGCTGGCTTAATCCTGGATGCCAAGGTCAATCATCCCTGAGCCTTTTGATAGGTAGGATGTCATTATGAAAAGATTCTTAATGAAAGTAATTTTCCTTGAATACTTTGGGGCCGAGGTTATGCATGTGATTTCTTGTTGACGGTGGAAGAATATTTCATGACTGGAGTCATAATTGGCCTATTTTGATCATTTTCTAGTAGCCAGTTAGGGCAGCAGGACAACCAGAGCAGACCAAGGCTGCTCCTGAGATCTGCTATGGGAGAAGTGCCACCGTGAAGGTTCCTTTGGGATTAGCAGGTGGACAGGAGGGCAGAAGGACTGTGACAAGTAATGGTGTGAAAACACATCTGTTACCATAAACCATCCTGGGGTCCTACCAAACATGACCATGCAGTTCAGATCCATGTCTTCCCTCCAAGACCATGCAGCAGTCTGCTGGGTGCCACCATGGCCATGATGTGCTGGGCAGACGTTGAGTTGTAGAGATGCTCAGGGACCCTACAGTGTATTCTGGTGTACTTTGTCACAGTTCTGGTTCTCAAAATACACTTCAGAAATTGGGTTCTTTCTTGCTGTTTCTGAACGTTTATACATTCCCATTGGCTTTAAATGGAAGGCTTCATGGTTCAGATGCTATGGATTGCAATGCAACCCAAAAAAGAAAGTCACAAGTTAACAGTTCCTAACTGATGCTCCTAGAAGAAAGGGTTTGCTCTGCAGTGAGCAAAAGTGTCAATATCCTCTGCACATTTCTTAACTTCAAGATGTTATCAACCATGAATGTGAGAAGCAAGAACACAGAATAATCTCATAGGATTAACTGAAACGTTGGCTACAGGGACAAAACTGAAAACCCCCTAACACTTTTTTCCTAATATAGCTGATATGTTTTCTCCTGAGAGCAGCCCACTGTTAACATTAACTTTTGTACAAGTGTCAGCTCTGCCTTTTTAGCACTTCTAGACTTCAGTCTCAGTGACAGACTTATCTTTCACCATTTCTAATCTTGAAAGCACTGCAGAATTAAGTTAAATGTGGTGCTAAGGAGCATTACTTAGAGCACTGGCTTTTGAAACGTTCACTATGTCAGCTTTCAGAAAGCACCTAAAAAACCTTTTCACCTTACGTAGGTCTCTCCAAAAATAATGCCTCTAATTTATTTCCATGGAAACTACAAGAGAGCACAATAATGCTATTTTATAGAGCAAAATTCTAAGCTACAAAACTCTATTTTTCTATGTAGTCACCACCATTAGCTCTGCGTTTTTGCCAGCAATGAACAAGAGGCAGCGTGCTGAGCTCATAAAAATCTGCACCAGCAGAGGTGTCCCACTGTTGCTGCCTTACCACCAATACACCTCTGACATCGTGGGCTAAAAGAGTAAAATAGAAGGCATTACTTTTGGAGCAGCCCGTGTGTGTCTATCCAAATCAAAAACAAAAGGAGACTCATTTAATACAGCATGCCAGCTTCTCTCAGTGCTAAATTTACACAGAAAAAAAAAATATTAAATGCAACACAAAAGCAAGCAAACATAGAACTAGAACAGCATAAAATCCCGTGTTAAGACTTTTGCTTAATCCACGGAATGCCAAGAATTCAAAGGAAGAGGCTTTTTCTTCCCCAGCTCTGTTCTTCCTGGCGCTATGGCATGAGAGCTGTATCCGTGAGGCATTGTTCTGCCCCTTGCTGTTTGTGGGCAAAGCAGTTGGCTTAGCAAGGCTGAGATGCTCAATCAGGTCGCTAAGTATAAGCTCTCAAGGTTTAGGGTGACAAACCTTTTCTTCCTGGGAATCTTACATTCATAATATTGGCCTTGCATAATTTGATTCTTTCTGAAGAGGATGAGGAAAGCTGTCACTTCATGCAGAGACAGTTATACGCTCCAAGCCATTGGAGTTTAGAAAAAAGAAAGGTTTTGGAGTGATATAGTAATATTCAGATGTAACAAAAAAACAGGTAATTATTCTGCACAACACGTTTTGAATGCAATGTTTTGTGAGTCACTTGTATTTTAAATGAACCAAATCATAGGAGTAGCTGAAATATTTATTGTGTCTGACTATAGCTGGACCATAGCCCTTTTATTTTTTAAATAATGCACTTCTTATTGTCCATATGCTCTGATATAAGAAACTAGATACTGGAAATATTTTTTTCCCCTGTGTGTGTATATTTTATGCATTTGTTTTGGAAAATGAAATGGATGTTTGCAATGGTTAGGATCATATAGTGCATACAGTTCAAGCCCCAAACAGCATGCCATCTTGGTTTGATTTGCTGGGTTTGGTGTTGCAGCACCTTAAGCTATAAAAAATGTATGTGTCCTGAAGTCCAAACTCGTTTCCAGTGCACTGCAGAACTGCACTGAGCAGAAATGGTAGCTGCTCAGTCTGGGTATCACAATTCTGGTGAATGACAGAAAGGGGCTTAATTATTACCGCTTCTTTCATTGAAATTTCTCTCCTTAGCTATGCTATTCTCACTTTCTTCCCCACCGAGAAACAAATACTACTGAAAACCAGGCTGCTGGTTTACGTACCCAGCTCCAGGAGGAGTTTTACTTAAGGCCAGAAGTGCCAGTCGCTTGTTAATTCCCTAGAAGTTCCTGAGAAGTGCCAGAGGCCAACGCTATCATTGCTAATCTAATTGATTTGTTTTGTTTTAATAACAAAACAAAAATATGTTACTGTTTTCCCATGGAGTTCTCATTGCTTCTGAGAACTGCGAAGATGAGCTGTCTGAACGTGGCACCAGGACAGGCAGGGATTCTTCAATAATTAATAGACAGTCAGGCAACCAGTGAGCTTTTCTTGTCTCACTTTCAACCTGGAATGTGGGTTATAATGAAGAAAGAATGTTACTGGAAGAGAATGTTGCTGTAAGGTCGTGTTCTCTGACTAGATAACGTTGAGGTGAAGGGATATTTCTGAAATAAGGCAAAAAATGTTGATTCTGGCAGTATGAAACTGAGCGAGCGATACAGCGCTCTTCATTTTGTCTGATAACTCCTGATGCAAACTGATTAGTAATTAAGTCTGTCATTACTGTCTTGCCTGAATTAGGAGGGCTAAAAGGAGCCACGTTTATGCTGCACTCAAGAGGAGGATGGGCAAATAGAAAAAAAAAATCAAGTTTTCTCTGCTTTTATAAGGGAATGCATTTTTACAAGCAGTCAAGTTTCTAACAGGTTTGCAGCTATTTTTTTTACTTTCCAGTAGTGAATGAAGGTCACACATCACCGCCCTGGTGATCAGAGGGGAATTAAGAGTCGTGGAGACACAGGGTGGGTGAGGCTGGAGGCAGCTCTGGAGCCCACGTGGCCCAACCCCCAGGAACAGGCTGCTCAGCTCCATGTCTAGCTGGCTTTGGGGCACTGCTAGCAATGGAGACTTCACAGCCTTCCTGGGCAACCTTTCCAAGTGCTTGGTCCCTCATGCTTTAACAGAGTTTCTTGTTTTTCTTGCCCCCTGCCTTTTTTTTGTCACTGGATTATCAATGAGAAGATAATATCAGTTTACAGTTGTTTTCTCTGCAATTTGTTATGAAGGCAGTGGATGAAGCTCCCATTCAAAGCAGCCAGAAGCCAATGCTGTGCTTGTTTTCATATTGCCATCACGTGCCAAAGTCAGCTCCTCTGTAGCTTGGATGCTATTGGCAGCATTCAGCATTAAATCCAAAAAAGAAACATAATGAGCTGTGGCCTGCAGAGTAGTTATGTTGGATAATTGCACTAATAGACACTGTGGATTTCACAAAGGCTTTTGCAGATGAAAATATAGGGCACATTAGTGAATAAATCAATGGCAGTGCATTAATAGACTATGTCTCTGTTCTCCATTTACTCAGAAAAACTATTTGATAATGCCATTTTGTTCAGTATATCATTTCAAAAACAATAGCAGTTTCATCACAGTTATAATGACTTTGATGAAAAATCGTATGAATGGAAGGCTTGAAGTCTGCATGCTGATGGAATTTGGGGATTTTGGTATTTGTGAAGACGGTTCCATTAATGCTGAGTATCCCAAAAGCAGCATAACATTTAGATCAGTTCACTGCGTGAGATCATCAACGCAACGGAGTAGACATTCTAAAGCCTGTGAAGTTGGGCCAATAATAGAACAAGGAATATATACTTTTATACACTTAAAACTTTATATATCTGGTGAAAAGCGATCTGAGTTCAATTTACCTGTCAGTGTTTAAGTAAAACTGGGGTAGATCTGAAAGCTGAAGCAATTAAAGTACTAATATTTTCTTTGAATTTAAATAGCACTTATCATCCAAGGATCCCCAAAGCAATTTACTGTTATTAATAATAAGGCCTGATTCATATCTAATGCTTTTCATCAGTATTCCTCAAAAGTCTTTACCAAGGTGCATGTCATTAATTCCAATATCGAAATGAGGAAATTGATGCACAGAAAGATAAAAGCGATTAGCCTAAGATCACTTAGTTAGAATCAGTGGCAGAAACAAGGTTAGAAATTGCATTTTGTAATTCCCAGTCCCATGCTCTTCTCACTTAGCAAAATTGACTTCTATACAACACAAGGATAATTATTTTATAGAATTTTTGAAAACTGTGTCAAATAATTTCTGTTAAAAATACCTCGGTATCTGTCATCGTTAGGAGACAGTGGTGAAATAAATTAAAGCAAAAGCACTTAACAGATCAGAATTGATCCTCACTGGGTTGCTGAAAGATGATTATCCACAGTGACTGTGACCTGGGTAATAAACTTGATCCTGGACAATCAGTGAAATCTGAGCACGTGATTTGTTAGGATGTGTTACCTTGAATTTTTTGTGTTCCCCTCCTGAGAACAGTGCAGTATTTCAGAAAGAGCGTTCCTTTTCTCCCTGACCTTTCTTTCTGATCCAGTAATGCCTAGCACTTAGACCTTACTATGGAAGTGGTTAATTGCAGCATCAACTTAAATATATACATATATGCTTAAAGACAAGAGTGAATGTTGAAGACGAATTTCGATGTAAAGAAAATACTTGGTGATAGACCATCAAATGAATTGTGGATCCCACAGCTGGTGCGATGTCCACAGAGCATTGCACAGTGTATCTTGATCCTAGGGAGAAAAGACAGATCTTGCTTTATTTCCTCTCAGCAGAAAGCAGTAGTCTACATGCAGATATTATTCCTTGAGTTTTCAAGCTGGGGATAGCTATTTTTGGTGACATAGAATCACGCTCTTTCCTTGGTAGTTTGCTAATATGAATGTGTAATAGAATATCTGTATTTTCAGAAATTATTTGAGTCAGCTAACTTTTTTGTAATGCATTTCCTTTCCCTCATTTTTTGTGTTGCTGGACTGCATTGATTGGTACCAACCAATTATAGGAGAAAAAGATATTTCCAAGTTCATCACAGTGCTATTTACTTGCAAGAGTCAGCTAGCACACAGTGAAGCTTTTTGGCAGAATCTAAGCGCTACATTGGAAATTACAGGGCAGAGGACATGAAACAGAAGAATAAAAAGCTAGAAATTACCTAATGCCTAAAGAAAGGCATCAGTGACGAGAATTTTTATGGGTGTAATTCCCATCAGTGTTAATGGGAATTGTTGATATTAAACTCATTTCTGTCTTCTGCCTTCCCATTCACTATACACATCACCTTAGGCTGAAATTGCAAAAAGTGAACAAATTATTGGGGAAGATCTTCTGCGCTCTTGAAGTGTTTGCATTTTTGTGAAGATTTACACGCAATTTATTTATTCTTTTTAATCAATACGAAGAAGGAAATAATTACCACTCCAGCTGCAAATTTTTCAGATCAAGGTCCCATTTTAACATGTCATGATAATGAAGGTGCTATGTATCACGTGACAGCAATATGAAAATATTAATGTTAAACCTTTTGGGCAAGAGATCAGTTCAGTTCAGGTGGCTGCAGTCTGTGCCTGTTCTCTGTTGACCCCAGGCTGGTCGGATCTGACTGTAGAAGCTCAGATTACATCAAGGAGGTTTCAACCCCAATCTCATATCCCACCATAATTCCTCTTCCCTGGCTGTCTGCTAGGATTCACTGATGAACACAAAGGTGATTTTTCTGCAGTAGCTCTATGCTAGGACCTGGTGCAGCCATCCTGTTGGCTCCTTGGTGGCGTTAGTATCATTCACATTCAGGACGATGATGATTTCATGGCACTACCCATCATTAGTACAGATATTCAAGCCTCTTATAAAGATAACAAAGGAGTTACCTAAGATACTGAGTGAGGTGAAGCTCTGGATAAAACTGTGCAAATAGCTCTTGTGGTGAGCGTGCCTTTTTCATGTGTATATAAGAGGTTCTTCAAGACGTGATGATTCTGAATGTGATGTTTGTATGCAGGTTGTACACCAGGCAAATATGAGAATGGAAAGAATAAAAGGTGAGAAAACATCACTGAAAACTAGGTTGAAAACTGCCCAAAGGGTTTGGCTGATTTTAAAGGACAGCAAGGCTGGTTCTCTTGCACCAGTTTAACTTGATTATTCCTGTTAATTTGATGTTTGATGAAGAATGTTTTGTACCACCTGTGGTTTGAGGTCTGGCAGTTTCAAGGACAGGTAGATCTTGAGCAGTGTGCGTACATTTTGTCTGGAGGGTGAGAATCAGCACTGGGATGTGATTCTGCTATGTGACCCTGTATAATTTTAGGTCAATTTTTTTTAATTTTTGAATACAAGTCACTGCCATTCAGCTGATACCCTAAGGAAAACAGAACAAACCAAAATTTCTATGGGGATTCTGCCTCATTGCTTGTAAAGCTAACTGTTGAAGTAAACTTACCGCAGTGAAATAGAAGATTGGAGAGCAGGGGTAGCTGGAGGATGGCTCTTGTTTTCCTGCTTTTGTTCAGCAAATGTTCTTAAGAAACAAGACTCACAGTCTCCAGCTATTTGTTTGCCTGGGGTGAAGTCATCCTTGTTAACATCCCTGAAAACTGCTGCTCCTTGCCTGACGGTCCCCTGGTCCCTCCCCTACCCATCACTGCCAGAGTGCTCCTAATTGACATCCTAGCCTTTATCCTGTACAGATTTAATTTGGGGGATTTTTGGTTAGCATTTGGAAACTCCAGTAGCTCAGGTGAGCGTGTGTTGCACTTCTCCCTGCAGAACAGAACAAATGCATGGCTATTAAGCCAGGGTGGTTTCTGAACAGAAAGATATAGTATATGTTTTTGGGCGCTGGGGAGAAACATAGTGCTTGGGGATTCTCCAATCAGAGGAGCAGCAAATGCTTGCAGGTTGCTGTGCCAGGCTGTGCAGACGACAACACCAGCTCCAATGAAACTTCACCACCATCATTTGTGGAAATCCTGATTACAAATTTCTACACGAAGCCCTTGCTGTGAACATCCATAGATTAAACTAGACAGCTCCTTTTCGAGTTTTACTTCATCTTTGCTGTGTTTGCTCCTGGGGCCATCTACAGCACATTTTCTGAGATTTAGAGAAAGAGTGAAAAATTACAGTGTATGCAGTGCCATAGGAACATCCTTCAAGATACTGATTTTGTGAAAAAGGGGAAAGGACGGATTGAAAACCAGTCTAGTGATAATTGTAACCACAACATTTTTCAATCTTAAGGCTATTGATTGTGTCCTTGAACCAGCGGTGATTGTTTTTATGAAGCTTTATGTTAACCATTAAAGCTATTTTAATATTTCTCACTCTAATTAGATTCTTCTGGTGATGGCAATTAAGCGAAAGGCTTGCAGTCCGTTATATTGATGTTAGATCAAAGTCTCGCAACAGTGCTGAAGTTAAGGGCTGCCACCAGTGCTAATCTAAAACTTACGTGCATTATTTAATGTTTGGTTTGTGTATCACTTGTAAGAATTGCCCTAACCATGCTACAGGTTTATATGTAGGGGACGTTTTACCTCCCGTACTGTACAGTGCAGGTACTTTTGTGATCATATTTTTTAGTGATCAGGCTCCTGACAAATTACACAGTAGCTCAAGGGATGAAATGAAAGAGGGTTCTGTATCTCACTGAATTGTGTGTGGACTTTTAAAGAGCCGCACAGTATTGAAATCTTTACAATACTGTGAAATTATTTCAAAAGCAGAGTTGAACTGGACCTTCTTATTTTTGTTAGTGATGTTATAAAATAAAATACATATCAAAGTAGTCTGTTAAGACTAACTTTACTTTTTATGAATCTAGAAATAAGGTAAGAAAATGGTTAGGATCTTTCCAGCAGTGTTCATCTGGGAAATAAATGTTACTCTGTTATCACTGCTGGCCAAAACCTCGCAGCTACCAGGCTGAAACAGTGACCCGAGTTGGTCATGAGAGTGAGAAGCAGATTCTCTTTTTTCCCAGGGCACATCAATTCAAAGCTGTGGCTTCAGCTGGGTTTTGAGAACAGAGGTGTGTAAGGCCTCTCTGAGCACCTCGGGGAGAAAATTCCATATTCACTTCAGGATGCTGACAATGCTGAGAGCATCAGCAGCAGACTTGGGGCTGTAGCAGTGCTGAGAGAAACACATCACTTTGTGCTGCTCTGAGAGATCAAAATAAAGTTCTGTTTCATTGCAAAAAACCACCTATGCAACCTGTATCTGATCTAATAACCAAACATTAAAGGCAGATTTTTTTTGAGCAAGTCCATGTTTTTCTGACTCGACTGTAGTGTTTTTAAATTAGTTTTTACCTGAAGGGTGAAGAAGCTTAAGAAATCATTGAGTGTTATATTTGTTACTCTAAACACATCTCTGTTCAGCATAATGAGGGTTTGACTTTCTCACTGTGTAAATTTGTCCACTGTATTGAGTGCACCTTTTCAATCTTGATAATCAAAATGTTGATTCTTCTTCTATTCTGAGATGTAGTTGTACTTTCTTCTTATTCTGTGGTATTTATTGGTTAGTATTAGATCGAAGTTAAGCTAATTCTCCTATTTATAGGTACTTCTAAGGTATATTCCCTAAATTATATGTCTTGTACTTACATGAACTAGGCGATAAAATTTCTTTGAAAGCAAAATAAGAGAAGATAGGTTTAAAAATAAAAAAAAAATAAAAAATAAAACATTCAGAAGCTGAAATGCTGTCCAAGAATGTTAATTTTTCCTAAAAGCAGCAGTGGAAGAACTGTTTCCTTTTGTGCTGCAGGGGAATGCCAGGCGTGGTGTGCCTGCCTTGCTGGCACTGTGCTGCATCAGCAGCTTTGTGTCTGTGTTCTGCAATTCTGCACATTGTTTGCTGGATTGTTTTTTCTTACATCTTTAAAGACAGACAAAACAGAAACAGAATACCATACTGTGTTGGTACAGCAGTAGCGTTTCATAGTCACCTCTTACATAAAAAAATTGTTTCATAAGCAGTTGAAAGGCACCCGAATTGTTCTCTGCCTACAAAGGGTGATGTCTGTTGTCTGGTGAACTGACTTGGCAAGTAATGTATCTGCATGTAATAAGGCCAGTCAGCATCATTAAAATATAAGGCTGTAGGAATGAAAACTTTTGACTCCTTGTTTTTTTTTTTTATATGTTGTATAATGAAGGTGTTCCAGTAAGTCTCTCCATATCACCTCGGCCACATTTAAACTCTGATAATTGATTTGTTAGTTGTTTTTGCATCCATTTCAAAATTGCAGTCCTGGATTTCCAAGCACATGCTTTGCTGTATGTTTATTTTTGTAACCTTTTATGCTCCTCTTGCTTTCCTAAATACCCCCAACAGTGAACTAAGGATATTTAATTTTATTAAATAGAGGCATTTCACACGATCCTTTATTCTTTTGCTATTGCTCACTTCCAACAGTACTAGCAATGGTAAGCTCCTTTAATGCTTTGGTGCTTATCTTCCTTGACATCTTGACAACTTCAGCTGCTTTGACACCATCCTCACTTGATTTCTCATCAATCTAATCGTCTTTTCAGAGAACCCCCACCTTATCCCTATTTCAGCTTTCTTGGGGTATCTTTTTTGCCCTCCCTCTTAATCTCTTTGATATATATCAACTATTTATCAACCGTGTTTGACAACTCAGATTTATCTTGCCGTAGCAGTCCTCCCAGATCCTGCCACACCTCTTCTTCCTCTCATTCTTTTCAATTCCCCCAGAGAACACAAGCATGCTGCTTGTCCCAGGGGATGTCGTTGCCTAGGAATTATTTACTCTGTCATCTTTCTAGATCCTCATGTTTATGTTGTATGTATTATTTAGAAATTCCTCTTACTTAATACTTCTGTGATACAGCCTTTTCAATAAATCTAAAACTCTTGTCCAAGCTCTCAACAACTCATATTTCAATTACTACAATGACTTTTCTTCTTTTTTTTTTTTAATTTTTTATATAAAGAACTGATTGCACCACATCAAAACACTGCTTTTGGCCATTGCTTACACTCACACTTAGTGTCCTGCAGTTGTCTTCCACAGCCCCACTTTTTAAGGAGGATTTGGCCCCTTTCTCATCCCCATGGCAGCCAGAGAGATCATCTCCCAGCTCCAGTCAGTCATTTGCCAGCCCACTACCTTCTTGTTCTGTTTTTGAGCGGGCACACCTGTTTTCACTCCTGTACGGCTCGTGACTTGCACTCAGGGAACAAATTTATGCAGAGCTGCCTCGTTATTACTGCAAAATGCTTCTTGGAAGTGTTTCTGCCTTGAGATGTCCACAAGAAGCTTTGAGCATGATCCAGCAGTTAACATGCTATCAAATGCAGTTGAATACTGCTTTCTTGTGTGGCTGTATCAGCTTTGGAAGGGGAATTTCTGTCTGCAGTGCGCATGTACTGCAAGATCTCTGGGACAGGGACAGTCTGTTCCATTTGGTTGGATGAGCTGTTGACATCATGAAAGCCTGGTCCATGCCCTTGCTGAGACTGTGCTGGTTTAAATCTGTGCTGTGCCTTTAGCAGGAATTTCCATGATTTGGAAAGAACAGCTGAGAAAATGTCTCGTCTATATACAGCTCGCTTTCCATCAAATCCATCAATCATTTAATAGCTCATTCTCTGCAAATCCCACCAATACAATTTCTGCGTTGTTTTAGGCTGGTGATTTAAATGAAGTCCCATCTATCTTTGCATTCTCACGTTCCTAAAGCCTTTCTTTCCCTTTTTAATCTAGTGTCCAAGAAAGGCTAGTTGTACTACTTAATGCTTTGAATTTATTTTCTTCATCTGTAAACTCACCTATTTCTTGGTACTTTGTAGTTTTTAGTACAGATCTAATTTTTTTAGGTTACAATAATTTCATAATGATTTTTAGCTTGAGGACTTTGTGCTGTGCATTTGTAGCTGCCAAACTGACATAACAAAGTCTTAACAGTTCCAAAGGAGCTATTACAGTCTGTTGGGTAATTAAAAGTTAAATGGAATGTTGAGAAATGATCCTTACAGTCAGATTGGCTAATTTCTGAACTTCTGTAGATTTAAGTCACTCAAGATGATGCTATCTTTTTTAAAGTGGTTTCATATTGTTTAAATCACCATGAAACCAAATTCAGCCTGAATATGGAAGATGTAAAGCTTTCTTGGTTTCATGAACTTTCTCTATATTATTTTTATTTCATGAAACACTTCCACACTTCTATTCCACCGAGCTCGTAAGAGAGAAGATATTTTATGTGGAAATTCCTAAGGAATGTGACCCAGCTTACTTGGCTCTAATAGCTCTACAAGGACACAGCAAAGATACTGCTTTGCTGTGATACACTGCAGACACAGCACGGGCATTCAGGAGCATTCCCTATGCAGCTCCAGAGTATGCCTCAGACTTGGGATGGGCTGTGAATTCTGTTGCTCAATCTAGCTCCAGCTGGCTGTAGCACTAAAAGCTATGTTTATTGTAAAGTTGTTTCCATAGATATTAGAGCGTTTCTTTTGGTGACAGTGTCTTATTTTGAAGCTATATGAGAGTATGCAATAATCTGATTTGACCTTCTGTAAATAACGGGTCGTCATATTTTGCTGAGAGAGTGAGCTCAATACAAAAGTACTTTGGTCTCTCAGTGATTAGTTTGGAATGTGTCATAAGAAAAAAACAAAAGACACCAAAGTACATCTAAGGACCCTCCATGGCAATAAAGTAATTATTCCAAATTTGTGCTACAGATTCTATTCTTGCAAAGACTTTGGCTGATTGTTACTTGCTTTTATTTAAGTCAGTTTAGGTAGAAGTTTGTGCTATTTCAGTGCTCGGTCAAGGGATTAGAACACTGAAACCACCGTTTTCATTTACGAAAATCAAATTTAAAAGAAAATTGAGGTCTGTTGGAAGTTAACTTTCCAGCTGTTCTTTTTTGACCAAGAAAACACAAAGGTATGGAAATAGAACATGTGTTGCAAACACATCCTCTTTAGATGAGCAAAGAAAAATTGATCTTAATACCATCACAGTTGCAATTGCTACCTTAGCAATATTAAAGCTTGCTGACAAATTAGTGAAGATCTCCAAAAGAGAGAAGAAGGGGATTTGAGTGGTGCAGCGTAGTAGGTTAAATACGGTACTGCAGTTGTTCAGCCAGCTGATTGCTTCAGCCACATAATATAATGTGAATGGTATGTGTAGCTGTGAAATCTTAATTCTACTCTATTAAACCTAATTCCTAACTTCTGTGAGAATAAATAAGTACCTTTTTAGAGAGCTTGCTTAGGATTTCTTTCTTTTAGTCAATTTTGGAGTACTGCTAGTTGTTGCCTAACTTAAATCTCCCATTAGTGAGTCCTTACTCCTACAGCTTTACTTATCCTAACTAAGCAACTCTTGCAGGCTGTTGTCAGTTCATTTTATGGACCTGTCTTAACTCTACCTGGTGGAGGGCCACATCATTTCTTTTTATTGATTCTAGAGTCCCCTGAGACGTGCTCACCTTGTAATTCAGCAGTAAGTGCTCTGCAGCTCCATCAGAGTTCCCACAGAACAACCTATTTGTATTTTATTAGTCTGTGTTAAGCTCCATATTTTTGCTGATCCATAGGTTGGACACTTCAAATAAGCTTCATGGCGATGCTGCCAGAAGTGTACCTGACAGGCATTTTTCAACATGTCCAGAGCTAGCTTGGTTTAGTATCATTTCAGACAGCTACTCTAGCAAAAAGTATGCTGCAACACAAGCTACCAGTTAGAGAATCCATATTTCAGAATATAACGATGTTAGGTGTGCATTCAAACTTGTTAAAACTCTCTTTGGCTGTAACTGCATTTAAAAATGGTTCCAGCCACAGTTACAAGCCCCAGAGGGATCAGGGCTTCGCTGTCTCCTTCCTCCAGGACAGCACACACTACTTGCTTCCCAAGTTCTTGCTAGCCTACAGAATAAATGGTGAATTAATCTTCTGTGACTGAGAGAAACTTATGGTACATGAAATTTAGAATGCTGTCCAGACCCTTTCAAGGAGGCTTCCATCTCTTTCAGACCTCAGGCTCTAGAAAATTGAACCAAAAGAATATATGCTGTACCTCTGCCAGAACTCCTGTTGTTAACTATTTCTCATCCTTTAATTTCTCTGAGTCAGTAACCTGGTATGATGCACTCCAGTGTTTTGTTCAGAAACCTGTTCCGGGGGATGCTGCGCCTGAACTGCCAGTCACCTTCAGGGATGGGGCTGTGACCTTGCATGCACACTTACCTGAAACTTCAGTTTCAGCAATTTCTAATCCCTCTGTCTACATTATTTTCCTTTCCCTAAGTTGATCCCCTGGCAAAGCTGTTTGTTTAGATGGGGAGGGATGATCTCACCAATAAATTAGCTGCTCGTCTAATTCTTCGGTCTTCCTAATTGCAAAAGTTGTAATTTTAAACCTGACTGGTGGTATCAGAAGGCCAACTGCATGCTGTGAGGTGGGTCAGGACCTGCAAATTCCAGCATCTGAATTTGACCTTTGGCAATTGACTCTGTGCGGTTTTATTCCCCATCTTTTCTCCTTAATTGCAGTTGCAGCTGTGTCTAGCTGCTATTACAAGGAACTGAATTAGAAAAATGAAAGGAGCTATTCCATGGTGCTTTGGCTCTAGAAGTAGCTATTTAACCCTGTGATTTTGTTAGAGCCATGCATGAAATCTATGCCTCTGATGTCTCTTCTGTCATATGTGCTTACGGTGCTGAGAAAGAGCACTCTCAATGATAAAGGGAAAGCTTCAGAATTGTGATAATTTTGACACATCATTACTATGATTGACATGATAAATAAGTCAGGTCATAAGGAATAATGCAGTTCTAAATCCCCAACCACATAAGCTTGCTGAGAGGGAAAAAAGGGTCTATTAAATTTTCTGTATAGAGATTGCAGTCAGTGGTGCATAAACAATACATTCTATAACAACCTGTTCATTGCTCAAGTTGTTATTGGCAGGCACTGTGGCATTTCTGCAGTCATTAAAAGAAGCTATCACTATTAATCTCCAGTCTCAAGGCAGGTTTAACCTGAAACTGATCATCAAATAATGCTAACATATATTTGTGCTTTGTTGAATGTGCCCTTTCATCTTTGGATACCTTTTTTGTGATGTTGTAAAAAAGGTTGAGAATTCTTGCCCTCATTACAGAATTCATCTTTTTCCCCTAAATCAGGGGTATTCATGAAAGGAGGAGTTTTTATAAGGCTATGCAGCTCAATGTATGCATTTCCCACCTTCAGGGTGTCGCTTATTCTCTGATTCTCCTAGCTCTTGATCAAGTTGATTAGAAAACAAAATGCCTAAAACTGTCCAAATACGTACGTATCTGTGTGTATGTGCCATGAGACAGCTCAGTCTGAGCTCTAGCAGTGGTCAGAGCAATAACTCAGTAGCCAGAAGTATAACTGGAGATATCTGGAGAGCATCTAGAACAAATTCATGTAAATACTTCTGCCTCAGGAAGAACAGTATTTTCATGGATTGTTGAATCATGTCTTCAAAGACATGTCAAAGGGTAATGTATTAACTGATAACATATTTACTGTGCCCCTTTTCTTTCAACTTAATCCCAGGCTGTGGGTACATCTGTAGGTACAAGACTCCTGGGAACAGGCAGTTGTACACATGAATTCATCAAATTGTTTCCTAAGAAAATGGTCCTTGAAAGAACTAAAAGAATGAAAAACATTTTCACTCACCTTCTCTTTCTCTTCCCCTTCCTCAATGAAAATTACATTTTCCTCTGGGAAATACAGGAATCTGTCACCACAGACAAATGGGAAACTGTGTTTCATAAAGGTTACTGGGAGAAAATTCAATTTATTTTTCATTCTTTCTAAAGAGATAGTCATATCCTGTCTCGAATATCCCTTAACATCCTCTCAGAAATGGAGTGACATCTGTCGTTTAAGCTCTCTAAGTACTCTTGTCCCAGTTCCAACTTTCGGTTGTGGTAATCGAGTGATTAGGGAGAAACAAACTCACCCTGAGTTACATCCTCAGAAGCCATTTCTATGTGCAAATGGAAAAGCTGAATTCCTACCCAGGAGGCTTCTCTGATATAAACTATCCTTGAGTCATGTAGTGCCACTGGTGTACACAGCTCACCACAACTGTACCGGTAGCACTGTCCATCTCACCTGTTATATCCAGCGTGCTCATCCATCTGCTGACAGCAAAGTGCTCAAAAGATAAGCAAAGCTATAGCAGCTTCCCCAGCATCTCATTTCACTGTTTCTGGTTTGTAGTCTATTGCTGATCACAATGACTGGCACAGGCTGGGAAAATACATTTAAAATGAATGCTTTGGTTTCGGATTTTCTCTTTTTATTTTGACAAGAACGCTCTTTGGGGCAGGAGACACTGCTTGCTGTTGGCTGCCTTGTGTCAGCCTGAGACATTCTCAGTGCTCGGGTAGTGGTCTGCTCATCACTGGCAGATCCACAGTGCCAAAGTGTGTGCAGCCTATAGCCAGGAGCTCAGGTCAGCAGGGCACCAACGCAAGGTGTGAAGCAGCGTAGGGGCATACCTGCAAAGCAGCTCAGCAGCCCAGAGCTCACAGGCAGCTCCTGGGTCAGTGCAAAGAAGCCCTGTGTGGGATTTCTTGCAGCTGAGCTGTTTGCCCACCACTCAGCCCCATGATCACACAGCTGCACTGTGTCAGTGCTGAGCTCAACTGCAGGCAGCAGCACTCAAGGGGGAGCAGCAGGTCCAGCTCTGGGCTGTTGGCAGTGCTGGCCATCTTCTGTCAGGGCCCAGTGCTCTTCTAGCCACTCTATAGCAGCCAGCAGTCGATTTTGAGTGTTTGATCCTGACTGCTGCTTTATTCGTGGGAAAACTGCGGAGGGGAAGAGATACTGCAGGTATCTTGGAAGAACTTGGCTCAGGTGCCTGAGAAAAGAACAGCAGCCAGTCCCTCCCTCCCCAAGCACTGGTACAGCACCGTCTCAGGTTATGTAGCAGAGAAGTCAGTCCCTGCTCCCAGCAGAACTGCATATCCATCAAGTCTGAGAGCTCTGCATGCTTTCCAGCCACTTTTCATTTTGGTTTTTTGTTTTGAAATACGTTGAGTATACACAGTTGATCTCTTTGAATAAGTGCAAAAGGTATGGCAGAAAATTACTGTAGAGATTGAGGAGCAGGAAAGCAGATTTTTAATTCTGCAGTGTAACCTGTTGTTTGAATGGCCTTAACATACGTTACGATGTAGGCTTTAGACACTTGTTTGCAATGCTCGATCCAATGGCAAAAGCTCATTTAAATTGGTGTGAGGATGTGTGCCAGAGTCTGCAGGCAGCTTGAAACAGTAATGCTGAGAAATGCAAATTGCCTGCTTTATTCTGTCCCGGCATTGCCAGTGATAAAACCTGGGAGAATACACTGTCTTTTTTTCCACGTTCAGTCTGCCGTTGACCAGAGATGCTGTGAATAACTGCCCCGTCACTGCTGTCTGAAAATTTGCAATAGACTTTAATTTAGATTGCCATATCACATTAACAAAGCTTTCAACTGAGAACCGAGCTGCAACGGGAGCGGGAGAAGTTGGGGACAGCTTCAGAGCTTGCAAAGTCCCCATGGGATTGCACAGCATCTTCTTCTGCCAACTGGAGAGCAGAAAGAAAAAAAAGTTTTCCATCCTATATTTGAGTGCGCACCAAAATGTTGGAGAGATTGTAAGAAACCAGTCAGACTTTTAGTTGCTGTAGCCTCATTTCAGCAGTGTTTGTCCTTGCCTCATTTTCACGGCATGTAAAATGGAGATAATGGTTCCTACATCTTCTGTAGAGGTCTCTGGTGTGCTGGTAGAAGCAGTTATTATTTTTCAAGAGTACTTTCTAATTCTTATGCTTTCCAGTGGTAATAAATTGTACTTTTTAATGGTAGGAGTGAAGGTTTTGTGCAGAGTTATATCAGCTGTTTTAAATGTTCCACTTTCTCTCTTTGCTGGGTTTTACATTTTCTGTATTTGTATGCAGAGAGACTCAGAAACAACAGGGAAAAAAATGACATTTGAAAACAGTTGTTTTAAAACATCTCTGGTGGTTCTTCTTCTCTTATCTGAGCTAATAAAAATAGATTTTTTTTTTGAAAGATGCTATTTTATTCATGATATCTTTTGCATTGGTTATCAGTATTAATTATTTTGAGCAATACCTGTGGTTCATTGTAAAATATACAGTTTTATATCTGTCCTGCCTGTATTAAGGGAAAAGTTCAACCACTTACCTCTTTCAAAGATGGCTTCGCATATTTTAAAATGATTTACAGGAGATTCTTAATGTCTATCGGCAATTTGGTCTTTTTTATTCAGCTCATAGTTACAAACCTAAAATTTATGACCAGACAAAAAAACGAGAAATGCAGTTGGGTTGAAAGCCAGCACTTCCAAACCTTTGGGTGTGCACTAAAGTTAAGGCTTATAAATCGTTCCATTATTTTTGTTAAAAGCAGAAACCGAAAACAAAGGAACAAAACACCCCACCCTCAATTTGTGTATCGCTGCTTGCTGGATTGAACATAAGAGATAAGCAGTGAAAGTACCAACCCAAGGTGGTGTGAGTAGTAGAGTCATAGGATGGTTTGGGTTGGAAGGGACCTTAGACATCATCTTGTTCCAAGTGCCCTGCAATGGTCTGGGACACCTCCCCACCAGACCAGGCTGCTGAAAGCCCCATCCAGCCTGGCCTGACATACATTGCTCTTCTATTGGCTCAAGTCCCTGCCTTGCAGGGCAAGGAGCCCCAGAGCACTTAGGTTACATACCCAGGCATGGTGCGGGTACCCACAGATGAGCCCAGGAGGAGCTGCCTCACCTGCATTCCCTTCCAGAGCTGGCTGCTGGCATGCAGAGAAATGCTTGGAGTGTGAGGAGCCCTGTTTGTGAGTTATGGTGGGCTCCGTTACAAAGCTGCATTAAAGCGTTTTGCTGAAATACCAAGTAATCCTTTTCAAAAGCACTAAGTGGAAATGCATTGATTTTTATTTTCTTTCAGCAACGAAAATAGCTCAGGATTATTACTATTTTTAAGAGTGATAGAGAAATGTCAAAAATGCTTCAGTTGTACTTTTATTTTTATACATCACTTCAGGTTTTGTGGAGCTTTTTGTTCTGGTTTTTTTTTTTTTCCCCTCTTCTTTTTCCTTTTCTAGTTAAGGCTTTGGAGGCAGCAGGAGGGGGAGGTTTGTTTGTTTTTTTCCTAAAAGCTGTTTCTATTTTGAGCCTTCTCAGAGATGCTGTGGTTCAGTATGTAATATATAACATTTTATTGTCTTAAATTTGGTCTGTGTTTTAAAATTCCTTGTCTCCCGAAGAGCTAAATGCTCTGGCACACCTCAATCTCTTCTTTATAATTACTCTTGAACAAAAGGAGGGGAGAGGAGATAGGTCAATTAAGTGGCACTCTGTTGAGCATTTTCAGCAGTCTGTAGAGAGGTCAGTATTAGCTTTTGATACTGTGTGTGATTTATTCATGTAGTATTTCATTTCACTGAAGATAAGCATGGATGCACTGAGTTTACAGAAGTAATACCAAGATCTGAAGAGGGGACAGAAGTCACAAAGCAGAGCAAGGCAAAGCCAGCTCAGCTCTGTAGGTTGATGGGCATTACTTCAGGAAACTCATGTTGCCAGATACTAGCAGACAGCCAACTCTTCCCATCGTCGCTCTGGTTTTATTTTAGCTGCAGAATATATTTTTAATCCATATCTAAATGCATTTTGTGTGCATGTCTGAGCAAAGTGATTCATCCTTCTTCACCTTGTGCGTATAAGTTGTTCCAGGAGATTTTCTGTGTATGAGGCAGCAGGAGTCAATGTCTTGGTGCAGAGTGAACCCTGCAACATTTTTCTGCTGTTTCAGCTGCCCTGATGCTTGACAGCTCTGCGCTAACACTAGCTGTTACCGACCAGACAGAAAAATTCTATCATTATTGTTATTTCCAGGGCAAATCAAATTGAAATGGATTGATTGAAACTAAACAGTGTCATTGCGTTCTGCCTAATCACACACTGCCAATTAATATCAAACTGGTGACCTAAGGACATGTTCGAAGTTGACTACATCTTGTTAAATGTAGGGGGGATTTATTTATTTTAAAAGCATAACACGAAATAGATGTCATTTGTATCTCAAGTACATTTGCATCTTAGATGACACAAGTGTAACGTTTTCTCATTTTCTTTCATTTCTCCCCCCTAATGTCCCTTATTAGCTGTAATTCTGTTGTGACATCCCGGTGTCATATTATGATAATAGAAATCTCAAAAAAAAGCAGCAGCAGGGAATGCGAAGTTGGTGAAGTGGGAGACAGGAGACCCCTGTAGAAAGAAGTGCCTGTTTTTCACTACTGGAGTAAAGTCTCCTTGTCACATGTAGAAAGTGCATCTGGAAACAGCGACCCAGCCATTTTCTGAGGGTAAGAAGTCAATGCAAGATCGAAAAGACATCATGCTCTTCAACTGCAGTCTTATCTGAGAACAGCAGAAAGGAAATCAGAAGTGCGTTAATGCAAACAGCATTTGTACTGGCCGAGTAAGGTACAACTAAATTCATTCTTAACAATGTCAGCTCTACCTATTCTGCAGAAATACTAACAAAAGGCCTGAGTAATAACTTCCCCTTGGATTTCCTTTTGCAGTACTTGCAGCATTCTCTGAGCATGTATTTATGTACGGTGTATAAACAGGCAGATACAAAAACCTATTCCATCTTCCAGAGAAGAGAGATGCTGTTTTATTCTCACTTCAGAAAATTAAATGCTTATCCATCTGTGGAATTATTTTTGAATGAATAAGTTTGTAGACTTTCTTTAGCTGGGTTATTATTTGCTCTTTTGGAACATTCTTTGCTTTCACAGTTGTTTTGTTCTTGCTACAGAGGAAATAAAGCGATGTATATTTTTCTCCCTGGTGAGGTTTGAGGCAACCTTATATTATAAAATAACCAAAGATTGATAATCACAAAGGCTGCAAAGGGAAAGCCTCCACTTTATTTAGAAGAACATCTGTGCTTTTAAAGAAGAAAAAAATCTTTCTTTTGGTAGGAAAAATCTTTCTTTAGATTCTGAGCTCTGCTGTGTGAGTAATTTTGCCCTGCTTTTATATCTTCCAGTGTTCTAAACATATAAATGAAATTTTATTTCCTTCTGAATCTCTGTGACCTGAGCAGCACGACTTTTATTAAGGAATGCATCCTTTTGTAGAACAAAAAGTAGCATAGTATGGTCAGGAGGGTGGGGAACTTCAGACCATATGGAATGGACCTGAGGCCCCTGATAACCTATTTCTGAAAATATTATTTTGACAAGTCATTCCATATGTTTGGTTGAGTTAGCTGTTGGAAGAAGGCTGTGGGGTATCTTCTTGCTTTTCAGATCCACTCTCCTTATGTAAAGACTTGGAAGCAGCAGACCTTTGGGAGCAAGGTAGCAATCTGGATCCCAAAACATGTTTCACATATAAATATATAAATAGAATGCGGCAAGAGTTGACCTTGAGCTTAAAACGCTGCTCAGGAAGTGCATCTTGGTTTGAATAGGAGTTTCAGCAACCGAGAACAAAAGTGCCTATTTAGTTCAATGTTATAAATATCTGTAGAAGTGCTCTCTTAAGCCTTCATAAATTGTTCCGTGCCTGTAGCATCTAGGATCTGAGGACAGGTTTTGAAATTTGGACGATTTCTGTTTTTTTGAAGTTCAACTGATGTTTAAATGTAACAAATTTTAATCCTCGTTCTCAGAGTGGATTTCCTGGAGAAAGCTTTGATCAACACCTTGCTTATCCAGTAACTGCAAAAATGCATTTGCATGGCTTTAAGCTGTCTCGTTCAGATCTATATAAGCACACTTATATACATGTTTTGCATAATGATGGCCAGTTTAGTGGCCTGTACACATTTACTGGCACCAAATGTCTCTGACGCAGAAGCCCTTCCTTTCATTGTGAAGGACAAATCAACCGTGGAACACTTTCAGATTTCTCATTTGCTGATTCTCTGTGGGGACAGATTTAAATTCTTTCAAGAAGATCCCAGAGTTTTAAAGAAGCAGCCGGGCACAGTACATATCCAAGTGTTAGGAAATCTCTAAAATCCAGCAATATTTATTATTTATCTGATCTAGTATTTGATCTGGTGGCTGGCAACCCTGTGGCAGGGGGGCTGAACTTGATCTTTGAGGTCCCTTCCAACTCAAACATTCTCTGATTCTGGGATTTTCATGAATTTGCCAGATAACTATTAGTATTCTCTCGAATCTAAGTTGATATTAGAAAAATCCAAATTTTGAAGCTAGTCTAAAATTTAGTAATAATTTTAGCTTTATCAGAACTACTTATGAGGTTATCAGTATATGTGTGCAAGTGCCTACTTCCAAGGTACTGGTTTACAACATCAGCTTAAATAGATGCTACGATGTCATTTGTGACTATTTTCTTTATCCCTTTTATTCAAGTCTGGTAAAGGACAGAGAGGAATGTATTTTTCATCTTTTTTTGTTGTTGTTGTTATCACCATTTCATTCCTAAGTAGAAGTTTTCAAACTTTTTACAAGTATGAGAAGCAGCAAATAGATTGATCA
This sequence comes from Tragopan temminckii, assembly GCA_028571105.1. Classification (NCBI taxonomy): domain Eukaryota; kingdom Metazoa; phylum Chordata; class Aves; order Galliformes; family Phasianidae; genus Tragopan; species Tragopan temminckii. The sequence continues at coordinate 7,958,878 of JAOWBP010004330.1, forward strand.
GTTGTCAGCTGTGTGATTTTATTTGTCCTTTAACAATGTAAGGAGTTAAAAAATTAATGTGTTAAAAAAAAAAAAAACAAGCCACATTTGAAGGAACATTTGAAAATAGAGGGTGGCAGCATTTTATTGTCTCCCATTTCTCTTCCTTTCCTGCTGCTTGACAATAAACCACAATCTGCTGGTGAGAACTGCAACATCTAAAATACCAGCAGTTCTGATTCACACAACACAGCCGTGTTCTCTGGGCTTTTATCTTTCCAGTGAGTTTCGTATTGCTGGACTGATAACTGACAGTTCGAGTTTATTTAACATCCACATAGTAATGTGTGGTTTATTAACTTAATTTACATTTATTAAGAAAGCAAGTGATAAATATCCAGGTATGCAAAGTGCCGGGACAGCAAGATGCTAAAAGTTTCTTTTTGTCCTCAGCATAGCATGACCCTTGCTGTCTGCTGCAGGAATACATGAGCAGCAAAGCATCCCTGTCCAATCTCAAACCTGTTTCCTCCCCTAAGTGCATGCCTGTTTATATTTAGAAGGATGCTTCTCTTATGATGCACTAAAGCGCATCATAAAAATATTACAGCCTCTTAAAAATCATCTCCGCTGATGAGTTACTTTAAAATCTTTCCAGACACAAGCATGTTTCAGATGCTCCAGCTTAATAAAGCCCCCAGGTTCTGGGTGCTGCTGCTGTGGGATTCTCCACCTGGTGCCCCTCGCTCTGCTTTGAGGCTGACTCTGAGGCTAATAGATTCCTCTGCTAGACCCTGGATTTTTTTCTTTCCCCTTTTAACTGCTGTTGAATAAGATTACACACTCTATCCTCTTATATAGCCAATATTAAAGCTATCTGGTGAATTGAAAAGCCACCTGAGTGTTCTTTAGCTAGAATAGCTTGAGGCTCTATATTTTTTCATGTTAAAAGCTCTAATGATGTGCCGGATGATAAGTTTCTGGGCAGAAAAGAACCCCTCGCTGTGCATGGGGGAAGGTCAGGTCGGTGACAGAGACTGAACTGCCAAATTGCTTTTTTTTTTTTTTTTTTTTCTTGCACTAGGATTCGTGAGAAGGGAATTTCAGAGTGTTGGAGCAGAAATTTGGTCTGCTTTTAAAGTGAGCTGCTGAGTCATCACAGGGAGCTGTGTAACTGAGCAGTGGCTTAATTTCCTTAGAACTGCATGGGACAACACTGGAAATTTATTGCTGAAGTAGTCCTAAAATACAGAGTGGATTTGTAGAACTTAGCTAGTAGGAAAGAGGGGAACAAGTCTGGTTTGCAGAGAGCTGGGCTGCCAGCAGCAGTTGCTGGGTCACTAAGGACTGGAGAAAAAGGGCAAAATCAGGAAGAAAGCTGCATCTGCCATCCCTGTCCCATCTGTGGAGCAAAACTGGAGAGAGACAGCCTGGGGAAATGCCAGCGTGAGCCCCACCCTGGTCCCTGCGGTGGCTGCACAAATACCTCTGATCCTACGCCAGCCTCGTCAGACCCCTGTGCCTCACTGTGCCTGGGGTAGATCCTAAACGCTCTCTACAAGATTTTAGAAGCTTCTCAACCTGTATTTTAGGCTCTGTTTTATGTAATGCAGTATAGAAAGCTCTTCTGTGCTGTAGTATCTACACGCAAAAGGGTATAAGTCATCTTGTGGCTAGAGCTGAGTTCTCCATTAATCTTTCCCTAGGGCTAAAACTAACAGCTCTTGCAGTCTGTGAAGTCTTTACAAAGGGGGGAAAAAAGCTGTTACAAATGTGGCTGTTATTTGTTTAAACATTTGGAAACATTTATAATGTGATGCTAGCTGTTCTTTTTACCCTTGCTCCTATTCTTTTGTTTGTATATATTTCAGTGAATCCTTTAAAACTTGTCAGGCAAGAATAGTTTAGCTAGGTAAAACTAAGACTGTGAAGGAGTATGATTGTTGCCTATAAATACTTAAGGAGGTAAAAATCACAGAAAGAGAAAAGAGATATTTAAGCCAAAAGACAGCTTTGGCAGAGGAACAAATGGGGTACATTGGTTAGGAATACATTTCAGCTGGGTATTCGGAGTGCTTTTAGTAGGTTTAACAAAGCTCTAGGAAATGATCCAACAAGGAAAGTGGAGTCTAAAATGCTCAGTGCTCTTACCACTACCCAGCGTGTTCAGAAACAGGAGATGGAGCGGGGCTGACTCACAAGGTGTGTTCCAGTCCTGCCCCAAGCCCAGCTAGCAGGAAGCTCCATGCACATGAAGCATCTTCTTACCAAAGGTTTACACAGTTTTACAGAGACTGAGCCTTAGAAAACAGGAAAAATACACTCATTATGCATCTGCTTAACTTAGTCACGTGAGTATTTTCACCCTTCAAACTGACCAGCAAGTTCCTGACATGAAGTGCATTTTGAATGGCTTGCAGGGTTGCAAACTTGACTGGGTAAAACAAACTTTGCAGGTTAATTATCTTTGGGTAACTTTAGCTTTAAGAGTTAAAGACACCCAAAGTCCTGTTGTAACATGTATGGTGCATCATGCGTGTCTAGAAGTGGATAGGAAAGGGAGGCGTGGGGGTTTTCAAACTCTTGTTTGCTTGTTGGCATGGGTGATTCAGCCAAGAGGCGTTATGAAATTTGCATTAAGAGCTACTCTTCACCAAATCCACCCTCACACACCATGTATGTAATCTGTAATCTGCTTGCTGTGGTTCTGTTGTTGCTGTTTTGGCTTTTTGTTCTTTCTCTCTTTTCGGTTTACTTGCAGTGGAAATGAATCATGCATTTGATGTGATGTGGGCAAAGCTGGTCACGTTGACAGGAGTGTATTGAGTCAATAAATATAACTGACCTAGATCATTCACTTGTTTTGCTTGTACTGTGTTTTGTAAACCTTTCCCATGTCTGGTGTTTTATTCATATGTCATGATGTCTGATGTCTGGATCGAGATGAGGACCGTATATATAAGAATTTGCTTGAGGTGATTGATTCAAGCAACTAGGCTGCTTTCACTATAAATTTGATCCAGAAAGTGAAATTTTTGTTGTTGCTTCCTTACTATTTTGAGTCTACAGCCTCTCAAAGGTTGGAAGATCAGAAATAATATGTACATTTGAAGATTCTTAAGATATCCACAGGTACCGAATAGTCATAACAGTTCTTCATATGCCAACTGTGTAATTAGATTGCTAATTATTTTATAAATACACAATTTTGTCTCAAAATGCTCCATCTGGAGTTTTAGTATTAGCTGTCAAACTAAATAAATGTGATCAAGACAGGAAAATCTCTTATTTTTCTTTATGTTTAGAAATCTGTGCAGAGATCTGTACAGTACACAGCAGTGTACAGCAACATCACCTATTCACCTTTTCTTGATAAATTAATACCATTCTTGCTGGAATAGAAGTGAGAAAATGAAATGGTAACATGTATTAATCTTAACGCTCTTTCATTGCATAATCTGTTAACATACAGTCTGATAAGTAGGGAACAAGTGAGCAGTGTTTTAGGGCAGAGCTTTATGATTGATAAAGATGTTTTTTTCCATATTTGTGTAGTGGTACTCTCAGGCCCACAGGTGGTTGTCAACATTTGCCAGTCTGTTGATCCGGCTCCAGGTCATGTTGTGCATCTTCTACTGAAAAGGGAAAGGGAAATTAATCTTCTATTGATCAGGATCCAATTTCGGTTGTGTATTTTGTACTGGAAAGGGGAATTAATCCATTATGGAAAAAGTGATATCTATTCCATTAGATAATTTGTATTTGTAAGGTCTCTTTTTTTCCCCTGAGCAACCTTGAGATGCCATGTGAGGGACATTTTTCCTTTTTGTGTTATGTAGGCTGAGATTGTATATCCTTGATGCCATAGTGTTCAATTATTTATATGTAATTTTTTTTGCTGCTGGTGTTGGACTCATCTCCTATTCTACTTTTTTCTAATGCAGGTATCTGTAATTTGGAAAAGAAGCTTTGCATGTATCCTGCATAGTCATTGGAAAAGGCACTTCTGCAAATTGTGATAGTCTAAAAGTCTGTAGGAAGGTTGCAGGGAGGTTTTCTAGTCTTTTTCTTCCAGGTTAACTTATAAATAGTTCCAAAGTTCTGCTAAAGGTGCTCCGTGTCTCCATTAGTTTAGCTGCAGGGTACTGGTGACCCTTACCTCAAAGTATTTATTTTTTTTTCTCTTAGATGAGTTTCTTAATTTACTTCCAGTTTTGGGTACTGACTCCAGTGAAATTCCTTTTTCGCTAAAAAACAGGACATTGAGAAATAATGGCAGTAGTAATTAAGACATCCCAGCATTCCCAGCATCCCTGCCCCGTGTTATGTAAATCAGGTGATATGGGTGTTTATTTGGGCAATTCTCACTCCTCTTGCTCATGATAACCTCAGTTGTGTCGTGTCATCAGCAGGCTGGGACCTATAAGCAATTTAATCTCACAGGCTTAAAAATAAGACTTGATATTTTTCTCAAGTCTGATCTCAAGCTATTACTTCTTTTCAAGAGATAAACGCTTCCTCTCACCTTTTATTAGGGCTGGTTGGCACAGTGTCTGTCTGAGAGGAATTTGAGCATCCATGAAGTATTGCTCTTAATATTCTGCACTGCAAAAACAGATGTAGATAAACTTTGCATACCATAATATAAGACCTGGGGAAGAAGCTCATGTTTATACATTTCTAAAGGGAAAAGCACATTTTGTATTTTTGTGTTTTGTCATATGGCCTGAGTCAGATTTCATCTCTGTTGGGAAAATTAAACATTCAAGTGACTTTGACAAAGTCTGTGATGTTTATAAACTGTAAATTAAAATATTTAAAATTTCTTGTACTCAATATGACTATGTATGTGGGGAGATAAAAACACTCATTGTGTCTTTCTAGAGATTATAGGGCAGTCTCCATAATTACAATACATAAATAACAGAGTTAAAATTCTTCAGCTCATCAGTATTAAAAGAAAAATAGAAGTCAGTGTTACAGACCACTTGGGACTGGTTTCATTGTCAGTCAGATGGGAGTTAAAAAGCAGAAGATCACTGTGATCCAAGATCAGAGTTGTGCAGTCACACACAGGCACTGGTGATAAAAACAAATAGATAATGCAAGAGGCCATCTCCCTTTTTTCTCTCTTCCCTTAATGTATCTCTGCTTTCTGCAGAATTTCTGTGCATTCTGCTCAGTCTCCAGAGCAGCTCATGTATAGAGGGACCAAAAGACTCTGGATCTCCTCATTCCATTTTCTATTTTTTTTATTTTTATTTTTAAATTCTAATATGGAAAAATAATACTGATGGCAGTTAACATAATGGGCTGAGAATGGCAGTTCAGGAACTGCTTCATGAGCAGTGTGGGATCCACTGAAACAGCTCCAAGATGAACTCCTGCACGTGTGAGTTATGGTAACTGAGCATCAAAGGGCGACCGGGGCTGTTCCCAAAAGCACTTCACTTACTGGGCACTAGTAGATACCACTAATAATCACAGGGTGTCTAAGGAGTTGGTTTAGAAGCAAAGGAAAGATTGGAAATACTGTGAGAGTTGAGGCTAAAATAGGTACAGTATAAAATAAAGCAGAGAGCCTTTCCTGAAAGAAACTGCTTGGATCGGGATGTTTGTCTGTGGCAGTCCTCTGTCCAGTCTTCTATTAAGGACTAGAATCAGATTAAGAGCACATCCCTTAAGTGATCTTCAGTGCCTTTCAGCCTTGTCTCTGCAGCTTCCTGCAAGTTCCCACAGATTTGTTATGTCTCATAGTTAGGCACCCCTTGTCTGCACTTCTGGGGTCAGTGTTCTTTTCCTAATATTGCTCTGGGGGAGAGAAGGGGTTCAGAAAGCAGATAGAAAAGGAAGATTTTTTATTTCAGAGCAGGTATGAGAGGGGTGGGAATGGTGGTCCCCTGACAGCAGATTCATCTCACTATGGCTGTATGTTCTTGCATTCATTCTTGCTCTCATGTTTCAGTGTCTTTAATAAATATTTCCTAGTAGACATGAATCTGAGAAGTTGAAGCTCAATTGTTAAAATAAAGAATACGTGGGAAATTGAGCAGCCTTTTAATAATGCAAAATATCTATTGGGGACCACAGGCCAAAGTCTGATTTGCTGCATCGCATCATGGGAACCAAACCACAGCGTTAGTCCTCATTTAATGAGGAGCCCTGTCATTCCAGCCTGTGGATTTCTTACAAAAAGGTGAGAGGATAGGGTGGTGTAGCAGAAATGCCAAGTGATTGAGCACCTGGTGGGAAGGCAGGGCCAACCCAGGGGAGCCCAGGTGTATGCAGTGCACTGAGTGACCAGAAGGAGTGGCACCAGGATCCAGCCCTTCCCAGACCTCCTTTAAGGGTTGGCACTGGAGGTAAGGGGATCTTGCTGGAGATTCCTGCATGCTTGAGGCCTTCCAAGCAGCTTTTTGCTTTTGTTTCTGTACCCACAACTGCTGCATTTGGCTTATCCTCAGTTGCTGCAGCCTAGGACTTTGTCACCCCACTATTATTGCTGTGCTTTCCATCACGTTATAGCATTACAGGTGGGCAAACAGATCCCACATTACAGCCCTATTGAGACTCTTACCACAAAGTAAGACCAAATTTCTCCTTTGGTGCCTTGATTTGCCACAGAGCAGAGCTACAGGCTGTACTATGCACAGATAGCTCTGGGAATGTTCTGGTTGGGTCTTATTTGGCAGGGTTGGGCCAGAGTGAGTTATTGCAACAGAATTCTTTGAGTTGCAGAGGGAAACTTGACCTGTCTTTGAAAATGAAATATTCATGCTGTTTAGATAATACTTTGAAATGTTGGATTTTTTATATATGCTTGTTACATTGGCAGCTGACCTTTGTATGATTTCACTTAGAATCCAAGCGCTAGCTGCTTTGGTGAGCTCTCGGTATCACATCTGTTCACCCATTCAAAATTGTTATCAAAAGACTGCTTTAAATAGATTTGTTTCAGGGATGGTATGAAACGAAAATAAGCACATACTCTGTTTAGATCCTTGTTATGGTTTTTAATAAAGTCAAAGCAACCTTACGTTTTCCTGGTTGCAGGCAGAGGAAAGTGCTCTTTTATTTCCCCTGCTTATCTGCTTGCTGCACAAAGAGCCTTTCCCATGGGGTGAACTCCTAGAGGTTACAACAAAGCTGGCTTCTGTTTCTGGGTTGTTTTTCGTATGGTTGAGCATACTAAAAACATACATTCTTCAGGGGAGCTGATAAGCTGAACAAGTGGTTTTCCTCTTTTCCAGATGAAGATAAGAAATTATCATTGCCAAATTAGTAACTTGTTTGTTGCTCTTTTAGCATTTACTGTTGTAAACCTTCATCTTGTGCAATAGTGAGCAGTAATGCTGAGGTTATTCTCATCAATAACCAGTTGTTAATCTAATTGGCACTTGGTTTCTACTTTTTCAATTGCTACCTGGAAGATTCCACCATGAAAGCAGATTAGCTACCCAATAATGTCTTATTTCCAGGAATACTGTGGAGCAGAACTAAAATCTGCTGAAATCTTGCTTGTTGAGATCCCATGCAAGTTGTATATGTATACTGTGTCAGGTTAATAGAGCATATTTATGGGAAGAAGTGCGTATGCATTTCTCAGTTCCTTAAGCACTGCCCCTGGATTCATGAACTTACTCAGGTGTGCAGGTGGTATTCTTAACATTTCAGCTTTGTACTGTATGCTTTCATCTCCTTTAGTACACTGTTTGCTACAAATTACAAAAGAGACAAAAGGCCAAAATTTTGTCATTCAGCAATTGTGCCAAAATTTGTCATTCTGCTGACCTTGTGACCTTTGAGGCCCATTACCGAAAACTTAGTCTATCTAAGAAGGGAAACAGAATGTTGAACAGCTTTTGGCGTGCTGGTTTTTGGATGAGCAAAGAATTTTCTGTCCGTTTGCTATTATTTAGGGCAGTATCATAAAAGAAGACATCGGGGTTTGCCAATTTCCCGTTCTGCTTACCAGCTAAAATGCATGGGTTAGCCTCTCTTGCAGAAGACATCTGATGAATTGGATTGGATTTGCATCAATTTAGTTTTACTTTCATTACTTTTCTCTGATTTACTTATTGGATTCCGTATCTTTAGAAATTTTTATTACTCTCTCATTCAAGCTAAAAAATAGCTAATTTTTCTCTTCCAAATGAGTTGCTTGAAGCAAAGTACCTATGAATACATGGGTATTTTAATTCACTTACTAAATGTACACAGACAAAATTTACAAGCAGCCTTTTTACCATTTTTTAAGTGTCTGCTGACTGTTGCATAAGCTAAATTATTTACAGTACGGTGCCTCACAAAAGAGGAGCAGATTTAGGTTATTTACTTGCCTGATAAGAAAAGGGGATTGAAGTTGCTGCGATATGCTGCTTTGTTAATTTTATATTTGTTCCCCAGTGTGTAAAATCTTTTTAAAGAACTAACACGAGTACTGGCAGACTCTTTTGAAATAGCGTGGAAGTGCGAAGATTAAACAAAACATGAAACGGTCTTAAAAATATAAGTCAGCAAGTGCTTGATAAAAATAAAAAATGCTCGACAATAGGAAACCTTCAGGATGCTTAATTTATTTGCTCTCTATTTGAGAGTGGCCTCTGCACTCCATCTGGGAGTAGTTCTGTGAGTTGCGTGTGTTTTGAATGATACCAAGCTGGGGGTATTGAAACAGTGTGTTTGTACAGTATAATGAAAGCCATCGAAAATGGTCATGCTGAAGATCTCCCTTTAATGAGGAGATTAAAAGCCACGCTGAGGTTGAGGAGTGGAATTTGCAGCTGTGTCGCTTGACAAGATCTTTTACCTGAGGTGATTTGGTCCTTGCTGTTTGTGGGTGTGTGAGGCATTCACTAGTGGCTCTCTGCCCACACAGGTGCCACGGACCCATCTGACACCACGGCTCCCACCATCGTCATCCCTCCGCAGAACACGAGCGTTGTAGCAGGGAGCAGCGAAGTCACATTGGAATGTGTAGCCAGTGCAAGGTATTGTAAAAGCAGAGGGATCGTGAGCAGCTGGTTTTAATACCCTTTGCCAGGAAGAACATAGGATGTTCTTTACATTCTTTATTATTGAAGCAGAATGCAGCGTGTCCCTTGTTCGTCAAAGTAACCTTAGGAATAATCTTATTTGTCCAACATTACTGATATTTTTTTTTCTTGGCAAAATAAGAATGTAGGCAGAGTTACTTTCCCACCTGTGGCTTACCCAGTAAAGAGAAGAACAGTGTTGTGCCATCAGCAAACATTGTCTTACAGAAATCATTACGTTTCAGTTAAGTACTATTTCAGTTATATTGCATATTGACATGGAAGGTGATACCTTTTAAATCAACAGACTGTGCTTCCTAGTAAATAAATTAGGAAAGATCTCTTATGGAGTAATTTATTACAGATGTTCTTAGTTTACAGTGATTATTGCTCAACTGTTCATAATGCACCGTAACATAGAGTTCACAGCATTTGTTTTGTGCATGTGGCTGTTTCCACTGCATTCTGGAGGGAGCGAATAGTTGAGTCTCCAGCTGATAGGAAGACCAACTGATTTACATTCTCCTCTGAGGGCAGAGATGTTCTTGATATGGTTAATATTTTCCTGGTAATTGAGTTATAATGAAAGCACTTCCCATGCAGCTGATTCACATAACAATATTTACTACTTTTGCTTAGAGAAATGAAATTATTAGTACTTAACTTCTGTTGCTATATCAATTAGCTGTACTTGCATAACACCACTTGAGTAGCCTGTAGTCGAAGTGTAGAAGTTATGTATGCATTTACTTCTCAATAGCCAATGTTGAAGATAGAAGGAGCTTTATAATCCGTGTATAACTGCAGACAAGATTATTCTGTAATGTTTTATTGTGTTTTTTTTTAATCTCTGTAGACCTGTTGAGAGACTAAGCATAATGTGGAAGAGAAATGGAATAAAAATCACCAGTGGAATTAGCAGTTTTGGGAGACGCCTCACGATCACCAACCCAACCTCTGCTGATGTTGGGATGTACTTCTGCGAAGCAAAACTGAGGGACAGCACAGAGGAACCAGCGAGAGCCAAAGCCTTCATTTCTCTAATGGGTAATTCTCAAGGCAGTGTGTTTTTTAGTAAAACAGGCTCCGGGCTGAGGTATAGTAGGAAATAAAATTGGTATTTTAATATTTCACTGACCTTACATTTGAACCTTTCTTCAGAGAACGGAACAAAAAGGGTAGAAGGGGGTTGTCTTCCAAATTAATTCAGCTGTTCCTCCCCATGAATATAAATTCATCAAATAGGTATTTTTAAACAGGGATCTGATTCTGAATCCCTTGTGAAACTATACATTTAATCAGAAGTTGGGGGAGCACAGTAGTAAAATCCTTATTGGGCAGTTTCCACATCTCGGCTTTTAGCTGCATTAAATCCTGATTAACTCCCAGCTTGCTTACATCTAGTTTTAATATGTCAAGTGCCTGTATTTCTGAAAGAAGCCTTTCAGGAGCACTGCTATGCATCAGCTGTCACGAGAGGCAGTCAAGGGGCCAAGGACCTTCCTGGGCACACAGGCAGGCAGACATCTTTACTGAGGTGACAAAAAGGAGGGGGAAATGGCACTAAAATCAATGCTGCGTGCTGGACTTCCAACTCCAAGAGAAGCTTTGGGCTTATTTTTATGAGGGCATTTAGCCTAGTCTTGATGGAGGGATGGACCTGTTCCCACCATCACCTCTCTGCTAGAATTTTGCTGGAGCAAAATTCATTTGAAAACGTAGTTACCGTGCACGTCGTGTTCTGACACAGCAGTACAAATGAGCACGCTGGGCACAGTGTAGAGTTTTGTTTAGGATTTTTAGGATAAAGGAGACGTTTTGGAACAGTAAGCCAGAGCTGATTGTGTCAAGTCTGGCTTTTATCTAATAGTCACAGGAGCAACTGTGCGAGTGTCCTGGACAGGTTATTGCTCTGGCAGTGATACAGGTGTCAGTGTTGATCAGAATTCATGCCCATGCATTTCTGTAGAGCATCGCAGAGAAAATTCAGCACGCGATTCTGTACTCTCCTTCCGACTTCAGAAAATACAATTTTAAAGACTCTGCTGTGTGGTCTGTTTTCTACTAAAGCAATTTGAAGTAGTTTATGCTTAATGAGAAAACAGCTCTTCCCTCTGCAAAGCTGTGCTCCGGGTTCATTTGTAGCACTGAGTCTCCGTTGTATTTATCACCTACTGGGTGAAGTTTGGTTCCAGTCCTTTTTCTTTATACTCTGTTTCTTAGAATTATTGCTTTGCAGCTTCCCTGCCCCTTAAGGAGCAGAGACAGATTTCACTGACTTATGGTTTTGGTTTAAACTCTTCTATATTTGTAAGATTTTATTGTAACTGGTTTAATTTTGCTGCTGTGGTGTCAGATCCAGCCTAATGCAGTACTTAGAGCAGCCTCTCGGTTAAGGTAGAAGATTCTTAAATACAGTTACAATAAAAGCAAGCAGCAATCATTGGGGAATCATATTAAAATAGAAACACTGCCTTTATTTAGTAGCTTATCTGCTCTCTTATTTTATAGATGTTTTATTTATTTCTTATCCAATTTTAGGGGGCTGTCAGGGAATGAAGTTATGAAAAGGCCTGTAGATAAGAACAAGCAGATGAAAGAAAGCAGAAACAAATTGGTTACCCATTACTTTTATTTCCTTCTGATGGAACAAGACACTTCAGTTGCAGGTGTTTACTCAATGTGTCAGCAAAGCCTGGAAGATTTCTTTATTTATGAGTTTCTTTCTAGTGCTGGGGAATGGATCTCTAATTCTAAACAGGAAGCCAAATCAAAGGATTAATAGTTAATGCATAACTTATATTCAGCCTTAGAGTTCCTGAATGGATCCGGCCATTGTTTAATTAATCAAGAGATGAGTTCTAGGGGACAGTACAGGCAGGATTCAAACCTAAGCATTTTTGTGGTGTATCCATCATAGCCCGTTGGAGCAGTACTCATAGAGACTCAGGAATGCTCATTCATTTGCATACATAACATATTTACAGAGTGTGCACATGAATAGTGACCTGATAATGAGCTGCACTTCTTTGTAGAATAATACAGCACGGACTAAATAAGGGATCTTGACTATTGGAAAAATGAAATTGTGGTGATAGAAGAGGTTTATTTTCAAAATGATTTGGAAAAGTCAAATAGAGACTCTCAGTAGGTGGTAATAAGAGCTTTGGTGGATCAGTAGAACAAAAAGTTTTGCTATTAACAGGTAGAATAGAGTCGGCAATAAAAAGATGCATCAAAGACATCACAGATATTGATAATGCTGTAGAGTAGGACTGCATGAGCAGGGAAGACAGCCTGTGGGTCGCACTGCAGTTCCCTCTGGATGTGGCAGAAAGCCTTCTAACATCTTCATATTGTTCCAGCAAAGATAAACCGAGGTGGTTCCGAACTCTGGTTTTATTAGCTGCAGTTGTTATAAATTTTTAAAGGGTACCATGTTCCTCAGTTGGCAGAGTAACAGTTTGGGGAAGATTTGTTGCAGATTAGATAAGAGCACATTTGTTTTATCACTAACAGTTTGAAGATTAAGGAATTTAAGGAGTCAACTCGTGAGGAGACCAATTTGAAGACTGAACTAATCTTAAATTCTTTTGCTGCAGTTCTGCAAGTTCCGTTGCTGACAAATTGCAATCGCCATTTTTAAATGGTTGTTCTATGGGAAGTTATGTATATTAGGAGCTCAGAAGAACACAAAAACCATACTGCTCTTCAAGTCAGATGCAGTCAGAAAGTAAAATCGCACAAGGGAATTTGGGGGATGTCCTGCTTTGTCTGTGATGTTCATGAGAAGTTCCCATTCTCTCAGTTCTGCCAGCAGATGTGTTCCCTGGGTTGTTACAGGATTTTAGAATGCACAGAGAGGAGCTGGCAGCAGTGTAGTTGGTCGTTCCGTGTAGTTTCCTAGATGTAATAATGGTATCTTTTAAAAAGGAGTTTTTCCTGCCACAGAATTTTTCCTGTAGCTGAGAGCATGCAAAGCGCAAAGCAAGAAACCAGGAGGGCCTTTTCATCTGCTTCTGTTTTAACCTTATATTCATGCAAAGAGAAATACTGCTTCAAGGACTGTGTTACATCCACATGTTCCAGCACAGGCAGCCTGCCCTGCTGTCTGGAGGTACAGACTTGGTTACCTACAAGGCACTCGCAACTTTCCAGTTCCACTTCTTTATAGGATATTCACCAAATAAATTAGTTTATGCTAATGTTAGAGAAAGGCTTCCATGTTTAGGGCTCAATTTTCCTCTTAAATATGCAGGCTTGAATTTGAGTGGTGCAGGATTTTCAGCTCTGGAGGAGCCCCTGGGGCTTTCTCTGTTCTTTCTGACTTTCATGTATGTATCTAGCATTAGGTCACACATCTCCAATGCAGCTTGAAGGATATGTAATGGATGCTGACTGCTATCTTTTGAATGTTAAAATCAGTGACCATGTAACTCTGCGTGAGGGAAGTTAGAACAGTATCACATTTTGCAGGCTCCCAGGGGCTTTGCAGAGCAGCTATCTTTCCACTGATGTCTGTAGTGGGGAGGGGAAAAAACAACAACAACAAAAAAAAAGCACCCTTACACCTTCAATAACTATTAAAAGCATGCATTTATATTAAAATATTCATTTTCCCCTTTGGCTGTACTTGACCTTTTAGTTAAGATCACTCAAACACCAATACAATAACTGAACAATGTAGTATCTATTTCTTTCAATCTGAGATGTGACCCCTCTCATTGTGTAGGACACTGCACTGCCAGCAGGATGAATGCAGTGTAATAGGTCCTTCCCCCTTCTAACTATTGTGATTCTGTAATTTAAATCAAATGTTTGACCTGATACCAACAGGCTACTGCCATTCCTAGAAATTGCTGTGTCTTGGGGCCTGTGTCTGGCATGATATATAGTTTGGAAGATGTCATAATTTCACCACACACATTAAATTTCAACACTTGATCATTGCCTGCAACAGTAAATGTTCAAATTTGCACTGTGTGATTCAAACCAAGCCTTATAAATATGTAATTGAGTCATATATACAGATGACCAGAATACCCTTTCAGAATGCCATCTGACCCTTCCAAATATTGCTGCAGTTTTATGGCCTCTTTCTGAAAGTTGTTCACCAGGTGGTGTGTATAACCCAGATGCAGACACTGGTAGCTTGTGCTGGGCCTGCAGCCTTTCAGACACACTCCTGGTGTGCAGATCATACATCTGCCCCATCTAAAATGTCAGGGGGTTTGATCTTGGTGCTGTGTGTCCTGTAACTGGAGCACTTTTACCTGAATTTCTTCCACAGTCAGTGTTCAGTTGAAGCCACAGACCCTCAGTACCCAATAGAGAATGCCAGCACATTGGAGCCTGCAAAGGACCTTTTGAGCATGCACGGTGCTACCATATGGGGCGTACATGTGGGTGAGGAGCACAGCTTGCATGGAGACCACTGCTCCATTTTGCTCAAAGCCCTAAGGGTACGCCTGCACCAGTACTGCTGTGATTCTGTCTTACCAAGACAAATTTTCCACGTATGTTAGACTTAGGATGTTGCAGCACTGTTGTTCATAGGCATTCTAGGTCTTCCAGAATTTCCTTATAGATTAGTACTGTCTTGCTATCTGGCTTATCTCTAATTCTGGGCAGCTGCAGTTCACTAAAATTCAGTACATTGTGAAGCTGCTTCTTGGAAGCATTTTTGTGCCTGTGCTCCTCACCCTAAAGTAACATCTGACCACCCTGTGTGCAGTTCTTGCCTTAGTCTTTACCTCTCTTTCACCAATTTTAGCATTTGGCCAAGCTTCCAGCTGCTGGGGTGGCTGGGAGAGTTGAGTTCAGTAGGCTTTACTGTGAGGGAAAACTTGGATCTGGTCTTGAAGAAGACTGGAAGTCACATCTATTGTCAGACCTGCACTCTGAAAGTCCTCTGGGAATTGTCTGTGGCCTTTAGATTGCATTTTTCTGCTGCTCCTGCCCTTCTTCTGCCTTGTTTGCTTCAATTTCCTCCTGCTTCTTCCAAAAAAAGCTGATGTAAACCTTCCTTTTATAACATTACAGTCTTGTTTGCTAAGTGTCAGTTCGCAGTGGCTTAAGGTTCTTTGTCAGGCAATTCATTGCTTGACAAGCTCAAGTAAGCATGTCTTAATACAGAAAGTTTCTCTGAGGGTAGCATAAGAGCCAGAAAGGGATTTTAAGGAAGGAGCACAGATTGTAGGATAAGATTTTGGGAAAGACACTGGGAAAATAGGCTGTGTAAATATGCCTAGAACCTGTGCAACAGTAGTTCCTGAGCAGTGGTCGTGGAGTTACGAGTGTCTTTGAGGGCACGTTAAGTTGCTTTGCAGCTGAACTGCAGGCCCATGCTGGAGATAAATCTTCAAATTTATTACTGGTGCATGAATATATTGCTGATCTAAGAGAAAGTTTGCGAGCTGGCAGCTGAAGGTTGCCAAGTTTAAAAACTGACCTGTTAAGATCAGGGTGCCATATAGGAAGGTACGAGAGGTGCATTCACTAACTCCCTAAAAGGAGTAAAATACTGGCAGAAGAGGCATCTGTAGAAGCCCAGAGCTAGTAGTGAATGCCTAGGTGTTAGGGGTATAGGTCTGGGTGCTGTTTTACTCCTTTGGGTGCTGGTTTGGCCACCTTTCCCTCCTCACAATCAGATTAAATTGATGTAAAAGGAAATATTCAAGTTTTATTTTAAGAGAGAAACAGATGGACGTGGGTATCTGTGTATCCATAGGCACAGACAAGTAAGGAGACCAAAAGCTTGGAAATCAAAAAGATAAAATTCCTAAACATGGAATTCAAGGAGAACATCAGACAATGCTTGAAGGATGGAGTGGGATGGAGGAGAATACTCACAATGCACTTAGATGCATTGCAGAGGGCTCAGCAGTGTGGATGATCAAACATGTCAAACTGCATGCCATCAGTGAATTTCAATTAAACGTTCGGCTTTCCAATTTGTTGTTTAGATTAATGCATGAGATCATATGCAATAAATCACAGCTTATTATGTATGTTTATTAATAGCTTTATATTTAGGCAGTGAGGATCAATAATGTTAACACATGTATATTATTAGAATATCATAAATCATGCAGCTCATTTTATTGGTTTTCCTGGATAAATGAATATTCAGGCTATTTTGCAACCTCACCTCCTCCCCGTAAGATTTTTGAAAACTTATTGATTGACTTTATTTGGAATGAATACAGAGCTGTAATATCCACTGGTGCCCAAAAGAGGCCCCAATTCTGTACACTCAAGCAAGTATTTTATTGCAGTTAGCGGGAAGGAGTGCACTGCAGTGCTGGTGTTAATGATGTGTACCTACCTGCTGCTGTTCTGCTCTGCTAGATGAGGGTGGCAACACATGCTGCGCAGGTTGCAGGAGAAATAGGGGAGATTTGTGGGATAAATTAATACAGTTTTGTTTTAATTAATGAAAATAGTGATGTTCTATCAGTAACACAGTCTACACATATGATTGGGGAATAGATCTGAGAAGAGATCAGCTCAGATTCATTGTCACTTGCTGCATTCTTTCAAACATCCTTGAATTCCTTACACTGAAAATACATCATCTTCTTACATGCTACTTATATTGTCTTTTCTGTGTTATCAAACACTTAGCAGTGAGTTTTCCTATGCTACAACAGAACTCTATAATCAAATAAAATGATTCTAAAAACAGTACTCAGATGATAATTACATCAAGTAGACTATGACAGTTTTTAGTTACCATGATTATTACTGCAACCTTAATGCCTATGGGACTTTGACAAGATGCTCTTCAATTTTATGCTGCAGAGAAGAAAGAGTAACATGATGGTATACTGTACCATTTCGGGAATCTTGTCTTTGTTTAATTAAAGGTCTAATATCTTTTCTTAAGTCTTGATAATAAAGTGTGGACTTTTATGATTATTGCTATAACTTCAATTAAAGCATTAAATCTGTTTGCTTTCAAGAAATAAAACAGTTGAGAAGAATTTTTTTAATTATACAGCGCTTATCCTGTGATGTTGGCTCTCTGACATGCCATGACACTTTATTTGATATGCTTCATGCCTTCATGAGGTAGAATTCAGTTTAGATACTGAAGCAAACTATCCAATAAAATGCTATGTTGTAAATATAAACCTTTATAAACCTCTTGGGAAGGCCTTTCTGAACGAAGAATTAAAATGTTCCATGATTCAGACCTATAAAATGAAAAGCAGTTCCTGCTCTGAGTATTAATTTGCAGTGCAAAATGCTAAATCTTACCTAACATTGACTCGATGCTTTGGAATTCGTACTCAGCAAAGCGAGAATTTGTTGGCTTTTTTATGATGCTTTTACTACCAAAAAAAAATCCTCCACGTAGAAGCTCAGACCAAATAGACAGTTCGTAATACACCATATTAAATAAAATGCGTGCAGAACCATCATATGCATGTCATTATGTCACCTTCTATTTTTCATTTTACTGTGGGTTTCTTTGCTTACTTTTCATTTGTTTCCTCTGTTCTGAAGAACCACCATATTTTACTGCGGAGCCCGAGAGCGTGATTTTGGCTGAAGTGGAGAAAGATGTGGACATCCTGTGCCAAGCAATGGGTGAGTGTGCACAAGTTTTCGAGCTTGAGTCAAAAATACATATATCCTGTACTGAGGAAAGCATCTGATATCTACTTTTCATGTCTTGAGGCCTCTGCATTATTGCCAGCTATTGCAGATGCAGGTGTAAGGCATGCGGAGGGCGTTTGTCTTTGGAAAACCTGCCATAAATTGCTGCATTACAAACTTTGGAGCCAGTAGATTTGTTCAGGTAAAAGTATGGTTGTGGAACCCATCGTTGCAATGCAAACAGTCAATATTTCAGCAATTCCTCTTCTCTACAAGTTATGGAACTTCTATAGTTTCTGTCAGTAGCTCTGACATTTAAGTGTAGATTAGAGTGCTGCAGGAGGACTGGTACAGGTGGTTTTTAATTGGCAGGTGTTTTAATTGCATAAAGGCCTTCCGATGTTAAAAATTCCACTTCAGACAAACTGCTGTTTGAGATTTAGTTGCAGAGAAATAGAAGCACACCCCATTTTAGCACTCCAGAAAGACATCATAGTGTTGTGATTAGAGCCGGCTTGACTCTATCGCTGAATTGCTGTGTGACTTTGGCAAGCTGCTTAACTTTTTGGTGTCTCAGTTTCCCTGATGCTGTGTTTTACAGGCAGTACACATAAAAATGCAGCCTTGAGCTCCTTAAGTAAAAAGTATACCATATTTAAAAAAAAAAAAAACCCTGCACCCAATTCTAACTGACAGCTTATTTGGATGGGCTCCTTTTTCAGATCGGAGCCAAAAAATAAATTCTTGCATATCTATTTTATTTGCATCAGGATTTAAGTGTTTTTTTTTTGCTTTACATAGGAAAGAGTCAACACTGCTTTTCTGGAGGAAGCTTTGCAAACATGTTGTCACAATAAGGAAGCACGCATGTAAGGATGCTCCAGCTGATTTGGAATTTCAAAAGTCTTTGATGAGGTTTCTTATCAAAGGCACTTACAGAAAAGAAGCTATCAGGTTATAAGAGACAAGGTCTTGTTGTGAATTAATAGCTTTTTAAAGAGAACAAATGCTCAGTTCTCAAAGCTAGGGCCTGGAGTTCCCCAGGATTCAGGGCTGTTCAACATACAGAGTGAACAGAAAGATGAGACTGTTTGCTGAATTGTATAAAATTATTCTAAACAGCCAACATTAAAACTTAATGCAGGAGAATCATGAAGTATTCGGATGATTTGAGCTTACTGGACAGTAAGCTGGCAGATAACATTTTTGAGAGAGGTGAAATCAGCTCTTACTATGCAGAAAAGCTGTATCTTCTGCAAACATCAGTTCTGTGTCAAGCAGTGGATTGAAGTGCTGAGTGTTGGGAAGGTGGAAATAATGTTCTGTCATTGGGCTGCTCTTGCTTTTACTGCCTGAGCATCCGAGACAAGGCAATTTCAAAGGAAGGAGGAGTAACTGGATAGACCTTCATTCTGACCACATACAACCGACTTTATTTTCATAGTGTGTTATGACAAATAGATCAGCATTTTTATATTGGAGAAGATTTTCCGTGTAGCAGGATTAAAAACAAGTGTTTTATTATTAGGGAAATTGAATGAAAAAGCATTCTGAGATTTATGAAAAATGCCTCAATCTCACACAGCTATTTGGGAAATCTCTGACACTCTCTGCTCACTATCGCTGGAAGAGCTTTTTGCTGTCTCAAATGTTCTTCATGAATTAACAAAAAAGAAGAAAAAATAAAGTAATCCTGGAACATCAGAGAGAGAAGGTGTTGACTTCTAAACTCTTCCTTCTACTCCAGCTCTTCCTTTGAGCACTTTAGCTTCTGAAGAGCTTAATTGGGAACTCATAACTGTTCTCAGTAGATGAAGTCTTATTGGAGGCATGGGCACCTGGCCTGGAGCAAATAACTTCTTTCTGCTGAACTCTTCCCATGCATGTCTGATTTGTTGGTCAGTGTGGTACAGGAGCATGGAAACCTGTCTTCACATGGATTTCTGTGCTGAGCATCTCTAGCCCAAACTTAAAAGGGGCTTGCTTGTATATAGAGTATTAAGCAGAGGCCTTCTGATCCGTTATTACATTGACCTAGCAACCACCCGCATTTCTAAAGAGGGTAAGTGAAGGTTGCTGTCTCCCTGCTCAGACTAGGAGCTAGAATAAGTCACGTGGGGAACTGCAGAGCTGCCCTACACCTTCGTTGCAAATAGGAAGATGGATTGGATTTCTCCCGGCCCCATCAGGTTCTGTGCACAAAGCCCATTTGCTCAGGCTTTGTGCACCTTGAATGTGTGAGAGACAGATTAATTTCACAGTATAAGCAGAGATTAACTGTAAATAAAATTGCAACTTGCACAGACTAGCTTTATACTTCACTGTAATGGAGTTTCAATGTATCAGACTGCGCAGTAACCATGCTCTGCTGTATATCTTCCAGCACTTGCTGATGCTGCATGCATTTTCAATGGCTTTTCTTTAAATGCTTTTTCTTATTTGCTTATAGGAAGGTTTGGGCAGCAGGCATTGAAGGGGGTGTCTGGGGAGCACAGTTAATTGGACTTTAGTTCTACCTGTTTAGACAAGGAGATGGAAGGATGTTTTTGGGACACCCCAGTTGCCCACTGGGAGCTAGAGAAGACTATAAAAAATAAATAACAGAAATGACACAACGAATATTTAGAGTCTTTCATCCAGACTCTTAAATAAGTGAAATTTGGCAGAGAGACAAACATCTGTTTCACAGATGGGGAAACTGAGCCTTGGCTTGCATAAATCATTTGCCAAGGTTACAGAGAAAGTGGCACAGCCCAAACCAGTCTGTCTCCTTCCCCTCCTCCTCCGTAGCACCAGATTGATTTGTCAGCCCATCTTTAGGGGGAAGAAAAAAAAAAAATAGAGCACTGTGTACATGCTGAGAATTAAGCTTATTTTACTTAATATTATGTTATTTTAGGCCACTCTGTAATCTCTCGAACAATAAGGTAGGATAGGACGGATAATGCTTGGAAAGGCATCATCCAATATGTATTTAAAGTCTTTTCTTCTTTTCGTATTTTTTTGTTCAGCAAAATTTGTAGAGAGGAGAAGAAGCAGAATTCCTTGGAGGGTGGCAGGAGGAAAAGCGGGGTGGTGGGAGAGTGGAGAAGAAAGGAGGCTGGTTTTAGCCATTTTTATAGCTAAAGAGGTAGCGAGATGATAAAAGAAAATGTGTACAACTTGGAAGACAAATCTCTCTGGGAAGATCACTAAAGCCCAAATGAATGCTGCTGACAGGCATCAGAACGCTTAGATAAGATCCTATTATTCAGACTCATAACTTTGAGTAGAGGAAGATATCCGTAACTGAAACATAGAAAAATAGAGATGGTAATATTCAGTTTGTCAGCTGGGTTGGTGATAGGAAGGTGTATCTCACAGTGATTATGGGATTAGAAGGTTTACTAATACTGTTAGAAGAATGGGATTTATGGGATGACACCAGTGTTAAAGGTTTGAGTGTACTGAATGTGGGGCTGCATTATCTCCTCAGTGCCCATCAAGTGACGTGTGGGAAACTAGAGTTGCTATTATTTAAACTTGAAATCATTTCCAGGCTTCTCTGCATCAAGAGAACTATTCCATTTTGCATCATCTGTTTCTTCATTACTCAGTGATAATTTGTATTTGCCCGGGAGGATCTTCAAGAGATGAATAACACTCTCACCGAGAATTCTGAACAGGGAAGTTTGCGCTAATTCTGTAGATGGGCTGCTGCAGGAAATTTAAATTATGTCAATGGAAGCTCCTACACTGCATCTATTCTCTGTCAGACAATGCACTCTGCATCGTGGATTTCTTCCTGAGATGATTACCTCCCAGATTACGAGTGCATTTTATTATATCAGCGGAACGAAAGCATCGGAGGTGATTGTAGTAAATGATACATGTTTACAAAAACAGCAGCAGCAATTGAACACTTTTTTTTTTTTTTTAATCATTCCTTACATTGTTTGTGTATGATTTCCAAATAGTTAATGTAGTTTTTGTCTGTAGAAAGAGAATATATTGGAAGAAGGTATGAATGAAAGTATAATATGCTGGTATTTCACTTTAGGGTATTTAAAATGACAGTATGGCTTCTCCTGTGGCACTTCCCCTCTGAAGGCCTTAAGTCATGGCCAACGCTACAGTGAAATTCAATGTCTGCATGTGCTCAGTTCATCAGTGACATCTCTTAGTACTGCTGTGATGCCCCACGTGGCTTTGCTTGGTGACTCAGTGACTCACCTGTGAATTCACCTCTGTGGCTTTGCTATGATGCAAGGAGCTGCTATCCTTTCCTTATTACAAGGGGCTGTGAAGCACTGAGGTTTAAAGTGACGTGTGTTCCAAAATAGCGCCTGATTATGAAGATAAAACCATGTTTGGGGCTGAGGTTATTTAAATCAGTTTGATACCCTTCTGATCCTGTGATTATCCAATCACATAATAAAATATCTGATCCCTGCGTAGGGCCCTTGGCATTTGATCAGCTGGGGATTTCTGGGATATAAAGGCCAAACAGTCAGTGATGGGAGGAGCAGGGCAGGAACATCTGCAGAAAGCAGTCCCAGCCTTCTGATATCTCACGAAGGAAAGAGAATCCTCCATTCAGTATCTGTGGATACTGAATTTACAGCTGCTTCATCCCAGCTGACGGGTATATGGCTGCAGCAAAACTGGAATTAGCATGTCATGATTTGTAGAACATGCACATGAAAGGAAACAGGAATAAAAGGGCTTGTATTTACGGCAGGATTTTTGTTTCTCCTAATGTCTGTGTTTTTCAAATAACAGGTGAAGCTTGAGAATGAATAAAAATAATAATTTAAAGCCATCTTATTGTGGGCAACAAGCTGCTCGCACATTAGCTCAAACTAAGCTGCCAAATTAGAACTCGAATACAGTCATCTGAGCACTTCATCTCTTATGTGTAATTTGCCATTTCCTTTTTATTTTGACATCTTAGCTGCAGTAGCACAGAAAAATCTCATTTGGGATGGAACAACCTTATAGACTCGCTGCAGTGTCACACTGCTGCTGTTTAAGTAGCATGATTCTGGCTTTCAATGTGAAATTGCTATAAATCTTATTTTGTAGTAGCATGAAATATGATTGGGTGAAGAAAGTAATTTGATAACATGTTTTCTCAACATTCCCTCTTTCACTGTTTTCCCACATGTTCTGCTGCGTATTCTTACCATTGCTAATGTAAAATGCTGCCTCCCATTTATCAAAAGCAGCTTGTAAAAGTATAAGTAAGCACAGTGAAAGGAAGGGATGCCAGGGATGTGACCACAACAGTGCTGTGTGCTTCAGCACTCTAAAGCACATAGTGCACATAAAAATAGTGACATTCTTCTGGGCTTTTTTACAGGTGTTCCCATTCCTTCCCTGGTTTGGTATAAGGACTCCGTTCCCCTCAGCAAGCTGCAAAACCCCCGCTACAAAGTCCTGCTGAGCGGGGGGCTGCGGATCCACGCGCTGCGTCCTCAGGATGCGGGGATCTTCCAGTGCTTCGCCAGCAATAAAGCTGGGGAGATACAGACCTACACCTACCTGGATGTGACCAGTGAGTAAGGAGCTGGGATAGGGATTGATGAGTTGTGCTGTTGTGTCTGTAGATGAGCCTACAGCCGCCAGGTTTCTCCGTGCTCGTGTAGTTTGAACCTTGATTTCTTATAATATATGGCTGTCCTATGTGTGAGATATCCCAACGTTTCCAGTTTGGTCTGAATGCAGCCTGCTGAACCCTGTAGAAAACACAGGAGCTTGAGGCGATCTCTTATTTCATGCTATGGAAAGAAAACTAAGGGAAGAAATAGAAAAGTTAATTGTAAAATTGTTTCCCCTCTCCTTTATTATTAAATGATTTGGTTCGACTGTAATGTAACTCTGCTTCATAATTGTTCATGGTATTATTTTTTTCTGCCTTTTGTCTACAACTACACTTAGCAGGGAAAACAAAGAAATTCAAGTTTAATGTCTATTTTTTGGCCAGAAAGTGTGATTAAATGCTTTAGTTAATGAAATACACTTTTCACTGTGGGAGAATTACAAATCCTCATTGTCTCTTTTAAAAGCAATTATTAAAAGACATATGTTCCCATAATATTTTAACTCCTTTTCAGGAAGCTGTTTTTTAGCACAAGAGCAGTTTATACATACTGACCAGAATTTCAGCCTGCAGAAACTAGATCAGTTCAATATACATCTAGGAAACTGCAGCAAAAAAAAAAAAAAAGTTGTAAAGTGCAACTGGGGGAAAATAAGAGTGAAAGAAACTTGGAAAATGCCTTGGATGAGACTCGGGTTCTAAATTCTTTTGGCTGACATTTAAGTTTCAAAGTTAATGCCTTTCTGGAGTTGCTTTTCATCTTAAAGAACTCTGTTATGAAGATGAACGAAAATAGTTTTGTTTATCTAGATTTCCCACTTTCCCCCAAACACTCATTCAAAGCTTTATCTGCCTTTATCTGTAAGCCATCTTACTTGTACACATGTAAGTGCTGATAGATTTTTATTTTCCAGGTAGGTAATAAACTGAATTAGGTAATTCCTCAGAGATGAATAATGAAAGGTTACAGTCACTGCTGAGAGGTTTTCATGCATTATTGTCATGTCCTTCTCCATGATCAGCACTGTAAAAGTGGATGTAAAGCAGTCCACGATAATAGGAAAGGCATCTTTCCGATAACTGATCCGCTGAGATTTAAAATTGTTTGATTCTAGACATAAAGCCAGCATTTATACAGCCTCCAGAGGACACCACTGTGACTGAGGGGATGACTGCCATGCTGACCTGCGAAGTATCAGGGGCTCCAAAACCTGCCATCTCGTGGAAGAAAGGTATCCACTTACTACACTGTTGTGGAACTGCTTGTTTTCTTATCTATTCCTACTCCTGAGATTCTGTAGATCCATTTAATATTGCTTTAGTTCTATGAGCTCAGGGTTGTAGAGGTCCTGCTGCGAGCCAGTGGCCCAGATAGGTTGATACCATCCATGTTTGGAAGTGCTGGGATTGCAGTGCCTCATCCAAGCAGACTACGTGACATTAATCATGCTGCTTTTCCTTTCTGTGTTTCAGGAAACCAGATCTTAGCCAGTGGCTCAGTTCAGATTCCTCGGTTCATTCTCCTGGAATCCGGAGGGCTCCAGATAACGCCCGTGTTCCTACAGGATGCTGGCAATTACACTTGCCATGCAGTCAACTCCGAAGGAGCTCTGAATGCTTTTGTGATGCTGACAGTGTGGAGTAAGGACAATGCTTTGTTTAAAGTCTAATTTGAATCAAGTGCTAATTGGATTTTGGTGTATGACCAGGACATTTTCATACCTAGTTATGCTTTTTTCATAAAAGCAGTTATAGTTCAGTGGTGATAATGTACTGTTTTAGGAAACGTATCACACGTACCCATTTTGTTTTAGAAATCATACACATAAACTGTTTCCTTTTGTGAAAGGTTGTGTGTTTCAATGGAGCATCTAGTCACGCTTACAGTTTCACTCGGGTTTTGCAATGGTGAAACTTGCCTTCGTCTGCATTGCAAATCTGCCCTTTTACTTTGTGGATTTGGCTGTTTGCAAGTTGTTTTCTGCCTCCAGCAGTCTGCAGGCAGTATAGAACAGCCCATGCTGTTACAAAGGCTGTGGCTACAAATACAGTGGATGTGATTTTCCTCCTAACTGTGCATTTCTTTGTGACCCTGGGCGTTGTTGGAAGCCGCAGCAAAGTGCAGCACACTTCTACTCTCTCATGTTACAGATTGGCATGGCACAGGGCAGCCTGTGAAGTGATTTAGTCTTTCATCGTTTGCCCTTGATCTCTATTTTTCCCCTCTGTTGGTGTAAAAAATTGAATCAGTTAGGTTCCTCTGTATTACCCTTAAGTGAGAGGCAAAATATAAGTTTTGTGTGTCTGATCTGAACCAGCAGCTGAAGGGTTAAAGTGCAGTGTGTGTTGTTGCTAATGGTAGGAAACAGTGATCCTTGAGCTGGGACTAAAAACAATTAAAGACAATGAAGGTGATAGTGACAAATACAGGGGTACTGAGTAACTCTTTTCTCCTGTATTTGAAGTACAGCCCTGAGGCTGATTATACCACAAATGTGTGGTGTGTATTTGACATCTGTTAATCCCAAAAATGTACACGTTACGTCAGTAACATTTTGCCTTTTGAACTTGGGAATACCTGAAAACCATACTGGGAGTAAATATGAAGTACTTTTGACACATGACTGTTAGATTTACACCTCATTGATGACGTAAAGTCAGGATCTTGTAAACTGATTGACATCCAGGTGTATGAATAATAGAGATCCTTCTGTTAATTCTCAAGGGAATGATTCTAATATGTGTTAAAGATAGTTTCTGTTCATTGATACTGCAATGGAGAGGAAGGGAGAAGTGATTCTGACCTAATACTTATGTAAAACTTCACCAGTGTAATGTTGGAAGGCATATAAAGGTGCATCAGGAATAATGCCAACATTCCATCCTTCTGGGTGTAGCTTTTGATTTTGCTGATGATTTCTTTTTGTGCACAAATGAGATCTCAGTAGATGCTGATTATCTCTGTGGAGAATTGGGACTGATTAACATTATCCACATTATCCACGTATCTCCTCACCCCTCGTTGTCTACCTGCTCCAGATGATGCTATCTGCTGCTACTGCTGTGTGCTGAGCATAACAGAGATCTTTCACACCAGATTTGGTTGCTGTAGTTACAGCAGTTTTTGTCTTCTGTGTCTCCAGGAGGTGCTTGAATAAAGATGTTTTGAAACATTTAAGTAAACAACATATTTCCCTATGTGAAAAAATTCAGACTACCAAAAACTCCTCCTCCCTTAACCTCTTTATAGAATGCCATTCAAGCTTTTCTCTTTCTGGATGTTTTTTCTAGTGATTTTTTCTTTTGCACAGATTTTCCTTGTTTTTGTTTTCTCCGCTCTAAATGGTGTGACTTGTTTTCTGACAAAACGCATGTTTTGGTTCATCCTTAACGTGTTATAAACATACTTGCTGCCTTAGGACTTGAGGGAGTTGCCACAGAGGCTTCCCACAAAGACAAGTGAGAGTCAGTGCAGCTGTAGCACTGCTGACTCAGACACGTGCCCTCTGCTGCCTTTGCCTCCTGCACCCCACAGCGTACAACCTCTTCTTGACACAATGACATCAGAGGCAGGGGAGGCTTCATAGCAAAGACTTGAAGAGGAATGGCCTGCTTGCTTTGAATGACAAATGTTCAGTTGCCCGCTCCCTGAGTGAATATCCAAGTCAAAAAGCTGTAATTTCACCTGAACTATGGCTTGTGTTCCTTTCAGATCGGACTTTCATTGTTCACCCTCCTGAGAATAGCACTGTGATCAAAGGAACTACAGCCACTCTGCGATGTGAAGCAACTCATGATCCTAGAATTTCAATCAGGTCGGTGGTGTCAGTTCTTGTTTGTGTGGTTTATCTGAGCTCAATTTTATAAGCTATATGAATAGCATTAGGTGAAAAGCTTCAGGACCCCAAATTTTAACACCAGACCCCATGTTACTGCATTATAAGGTTGTACACTGTATCATTAATCATATAAATCCCATCTTCCATTTCAGCCTTATGTATTATTTACAATGAGCTATGTTCCACTTCATGACTTCAATATAGCCTTCCATGATTTTACTGTCAAGGTTAATACACTATCAATAAAAGCAACTTGTCAGAAGCTGATAGTTAATGAGAGTAAAAGCCGAAGAGAAGGAATAGGATTTCAAACATGTCTACATTGTGGTGTATGAAAGCGATGCGCGATGTGCCCGTGTTCTTGGAAGCAGCTCAATAACTAGAGGCTATATTCTGCTTTTACTGCATAAAGGGGAAAAAAAAAAAAAGCAACTTGTATGAACTATTAACATTTGTACTAGAGCATCTAGAGGAAGTTCACCATTTAAAAATAAATTTACCGTGAAAGTGTAAGTAGACTGAAAGCCAAATTAAAGAAAATGCAAGGAACAGCTTGGAGGGTGTCAGAAGGGTCAACTGCAGAAAGAACTTCAGAAAGAGATATAAAGATGTAAAAAATGTTATGTAGAGATACTTAATTGCACGACCGTGGACTGTACACTTATCTGTGACGTTTTGGTATGTGTCTTTTAAGGGATGATAAACTGGTGAACTTTGCCACAACGGTTAAAGATGTTACTGATTCTATCAATGTAAGGTTGATACGGTCTTTGCAGAGCTGTGCCAACACCTCTGCTGTTACCTGTAGTAGTATAACTGATGTTGCAGCTTAAACTGCTGGTGAAGGTGGACTTGTGAACTTGGATGTTCATGAGCACAAGGTCTTTTCTTTTTGAAGCATGCAGTATTGTTTATAAAATATATCTCATCTTGGATGTAATTACATTTCTTATTCTGATCACTGATCTAAAGTTAAAATTTGAAACAGGCACTGTTCCTGAAAATATCCATAGAGGCCTGACATTTCTAATTTGTTATTACAGAAGCTGGTATCTTGCACAGTTCAGATAAATGTATTTCAAATTTCTTGCAAGTAATTACTAACTAAAACATTGTAATATTCAGGTATGTTTGGAAGAAGGACAGTGTTGTAATAAATCCATCCAGCAGTTCCAGGATCACCGTAGAGAAAGATGGAACCCTCCTCATCAGCCAGACGTGGTCGGGTGACAT
This sequence comes from Tragopan temminckii, assembly GCA_028571105.1. Lineage (NCBI taxonomy): Eukaryota > Metazoa > Chordata > Aves > Galliformes > Phasianidae > Tragopan > Tragopan temminckii. The sequence continues at coordinate 7,987,149 of JAOWBP010004330.1, forward strand.
CGGGGACTATACTTGTGAGGTCATTTCTTTTGGAGGAAACGATTCCCGAATGGCTCGACTAGAAGTGATGTGAGTATTCCATCTTGAACACAAGGCTATCCTGGTTTTCAGATACCCTCGTACACTTTTTTTAGGTATTTATTTATTTCAGTGGGAAATTAAGGCTGGTTCATTGTGAATTAACTTGCTTTGAGATGTCCTCCCTTTTGCATGCTGCTGTGCTACTTGGACTTTCAAGTGACTGAGTTTCAAGTCGCTCAGAAGTTACTTCAGGGTATTTCTCTGCATCATGTCCAATAGATTGGATGGCTGAGCTCGGGGGATAACAATTAATAGCTGTAGTCTGCATGAAGGCCAATAATAAGTGGACTACTGCATGGGATTACAATGGGGCATGTCCTGTTCAACATCTTCATCAGGGATCTGGAGGAGATGTTGGTATGTGTACTCATCAGGTTTGTAAATGGCACAGAATGGGTGGAGAATCTCAGTGTGAGACCATCATTCATAGGGACCTAGATAGGCTGGGAAATGGGCTGACAAGAACCTTACGAAATTCAGCAAAAACAAATGCCAAGTCCACGTGTGAGGAGCAACCTTTGACCCCAAAGGTTGGAAGTTTTTTAGACCAGACTGAATAAACCGGTCTCATTTATGGCTGGCCAAGCTTTGTGTGGGGGTTTGGCCCTTTCCAACCTGAATCCTTCCATCATCCCATGCTGTTGGACTTTCCCATCAAGCCCAGGTGCTGGGCTGTGATGTCAAGGTCATAGGAAAACATTTTCCTCCTCTAGTGCTCTTTCTCTTTTAAACATACATAAAAATAGCTGGTCCCTCAGTAGATATTGCTTATTTTTTCATTCTCTTTAGACATAGAGTTCCAGGGAAAAATATTTCTATGTATGCCTTTCTTTATTCCTAAGAATCTTTAAAAATTCAGTTAAGAAAAAAGAAAATACTTAAAGTACACATTGCTTCTGAAAAAGGATTATAAAAATGGCATTGCACGGTTCTGTATTTTCTATTTCTGTCATTCCACTGGAGTGAAGTAAGCTTCCATTTTATTTTTATCACTAAAAGCAACAACTGTGATTTTGGTCCATGTGTGGAACAGATCAAATGAGTAAGACGGTAATGTTTTATGTAGTCTTATTTTTTTTTATTTGAGTAGTGCCACATGCTTTAATTTAACTCAAATTGCATCTGTTTCTGCTGGTCATGCCTGATATCTCTGAGAAGATGGCAACTTCTGCTGTTGGCAGAGTAATGAGTCCACCTCAGAGATTTGCTATGCAGAGCCCCGTTTGATACAGCGTTATTCTGACAGTGCCAAGGCAAGATCAGATGCCCGTTTGCAGAGTGCGGTCATACATTCTTTCTCTAATTAAGCACTCCTCAGCTCTCCTCCCGGAGTGCATTTTACTGCTGGTTTGGATCCAAGAGCAGAAGACAATTCAAAATATATTGCTACTATATAATCGTACTTTCTTTTTCTCTGAGGCTGTTTTTGAGTGGAGGGCAGCAAATTACAGAGTGTGGACAGAAAAGAATGTTAAAACCTGGACTTTGAAGTGAGTTGCAAAAATGTGCCAAACACTTCGGCAGCTTAATCCTAAATACCAAAAGATGTCCTGTGTGATGACCCACTGTAGCACAGCAGATGTATTTACTCACAGCTTCCTGTTGACCAGTAACAGTTTTACACTCTGTAAAACTCATGCTAGAAGTTAACCAGCATATTCCGTGTGCCTGCCTGCCCTCCATCACACCCAGCTCTCTGCAGCTCTGCTGGCTCTCCATGCCCCAGTGCTCTGCAGCAGGCTCTTCATCCTGGGTCTCTGCTTCTTCCCATCTTCTGTTGCTGATGGCTCTCAACCTGTCTTTCCTGAAGGAATTAAAGAAATATATCAGACCCACTCCTGTGGAGGACTTCAGTAACTGATAAGTCACTCGATCGTACCTGGAAGTGTGACATTTTATTTCAAAGTGGTGCTGCAGGTAGTGCAATAATGCCAAAAACATTGCATTCCTTTGCAGCTTTTGTCATTATCATTTGGCTCGGCAGCACAAAGCTGTGAGAAATAGAGATACATGATACCACAGAAGTGAAATGAGGAAGAAAATATGTAGAAAGGAAATGTCAGAAGTAAAGCATAAATTAAATTTAGCTAGTGTACGAATGACAGATCTATAACATTCCCAGTTCTCCCAGATAATTCTCTTGTGCAGAACATTAACAAACAGGGCATGTACATTCCCATCGATGAGCACTTACACTTCAGTGCCTTGAGCAGCACTAATGTCAGACAAATGTTCAGAGGAGGCCTCTCAACCAATTACAGACCGGAGCAGTCTACCAATGGATAATACTATAGCCTACCTACCTCCATCTGACAGCTCTGATTGTCTCACCAGCTTTTTTCCCCCAGGACCTGGCATATCCCTCCTTTACCTCTGGGCATGTAACAAGAAATTTTCAAAGGCACAAATAAGTTTGCTACTGATTTCTATTCAGGCTGATCCAATTCAAAACCATTGACCTTCAGGGTGACCTTCAGTTATTCAATCTGTGAGTGGTTTGGTTTTCTAATATGTGAAGAAAGGAAAGAGAACTTTTTCCTCCTTTTTCTCCCCTTGTTTGAAGACAGGCTTGGGAAAAAAAGGGGACTATTTCTTGCTAGAACACAGGCTGATAGCACAGTAGAGTTCTAGCACGGTATACATTGATAGTGCAAGCAGGATGGATCATTTTTCTCAGCATGTCTATGAAGAAATAAGGTATTTGAAACTGAAAGCCAGCAAACTAATGAAGAACTTGCTAAAGTGCAGCCAAAGGTTACTCTGCTCATCAATTTTGCACTGATGGTACTTGGGCACAGAAACTAATTGCTAGTCAAGATACTCTATTCATTCATTTGTCTTCCCTCTAAATGTGTTTATTCTTCATGTACATCACTTGATTTGATTTGCACGAGGTAAAACATTCACAAGTGATGTTTCTCTCCTGTAAGAGATGGATTTTAGTTTTTTTACTTAGTTATTTATTGCTCTGCTGGTAGATCTTCTCAACTACAAATACAGAAACATTTGCAGATGATGAGCTTGTGCTTCTCTTGCATTCTTCCAAGTCTTAACATTAGATTCTGAAAATAATTGTATGTATTGAAACATACCAACTCCATTTAGCTTGCTTTTATGTTCCTATAAATACAATATGGAATGGAATACATACAGAGAAAATAAAGCTTGTTCCTGGAGCCACATAAGCTGAGTTATCACAGTGTATCACTCTCCTGACAGGAAACACTGCAGATTCCAGCTCAGAATATCCTGAGGGTTCTCTGTGTATATAAAATATTCAGAATTACCACTATCTATGCCTGATGATACCTGCTGCTCAATATCTGCCTCTGCAGTCCATACTAAGGGATCTCTTTGTTGTATGAATGTGACTGAGAAGTATGGTAATGCCACATTGTTGGAAAATCAAAGCCCTTTACAAGCCTCTGTTATGTCACAACATCGAGTAAAATCTTTTAGGCTCTTTTTCTATGCAAAAATATGGAGAGGACAATGTAATATAAAAATAGGCAATTTATTCCTGGCAGCAAGTTCATCTTCTTTCAGATCTCTTTCACCAAAGAACTATTATCGCTCTGTCTTCTTCAAAGGCAGGAGAGGTGAGCTAACCAGTTATAAAACCCACTGTGTTGCCAAGAATGCATAGTACTGCCTTTGTCAATCATTTAAAAAGGAATTCTGGTATTTTTTTTCAGATACTTGTAACTGATGCTTCTTCCAAATAACTTGGTTACTAAACAAGACCAATGAGAACAATGTGGAGCAACAAATGAAAATGATGTCTCACTATAAACCTATCTTCACATGGTCCCATGTCCCTGAATTCCAACAGCTCATCTCTTTTCCTTTCAGCAGGCACCGAAAGCAGGAAGGATGTCAAGCTTGAAAGTACATTATTCCTTCATCACTAAAAAAGAAATCTTCTATTTATTTTTTCCAGGCTCTCAGTTAAGGTGTTATCCAAGAAATAAGGTTTACTGCTGAGTCTAAATACACTTGATATTCAGAAAGAAGTACCACCCAGAAATACACTTGGAAATACAATCATCTGTTCATCAAAGGGCTATCAGAAACGTTGGTGTTTTTAGTGAAAATAAAGCATAAAATTCAAGAGCCTTTCCCAAGACATCTGTAGGCTTGAGCTTGCAGAGACTGCCAGAATGAGGCAGGAAACAAATTTGTGTGCTCTGGGGTTTGGCAGGTGTTTAATTTCAAAAGTCCACCTTGTTATAGGCGTGCAAGAGACAAAAATCCTCAAAACTAATCGATGCCCTGCAGGAATCAATCCTTCCAGCAAAAGAAACTGGAAAGTCCTGAGCAACACACGATTTGTTTCTTTATTTAAAATGTTATAAACTTTTATGAGCAAAGCCATCAAGGCTGAGAGCTTTGCTAGATTTCCTGCCTCAACTTCTTAGCAAATTATCAGGTCTAGCAGATGAACCACCTGCTCCCAAGTAGAACATGTACGAGGGACCTGATTTAGGAAGTCATTTACGAAGTGGGAGCAGGGCTTTTTATAAACTGACAAGAAAACTTGTTTAATCTCCCTTGCCTTTTTAGTAATCCTCTCTTCAGTCACAGTCTCTCTAATTACCTGCTGTTGGACCATTTTTCTCAGAAATCTCTCCAAACCCTGTCTGGTTTATTTCCCGTAGCAAATAGTCTGTTTTAGCTAATTTTGTAAAACACTGTATGTGTTTGCTGAGTAAATTTTTCAGCTACCCTCTGGCAGTGATGAGCTGACTCAAAACATTAGAGTTTCTGTTTTGAACATGTATCATCTGTAAGTAGCTAATACTTCTCTCCTAGATTGTCACAATGGCTTCATGTCTTTTTTTGTGCAAATCTGCCATTTTAATTGCTTTGTCAGAGACCCCTCAGGTCGCTTTGGTGGCTATGCCATTAACCCTGGGCTTATCTATCAATTACAGATTTTTAAAGGGTCTGTATGTGGTTTTTGCTATCATACGAAGCAAGTCATGGAAAACTTGACTCCGTGCAGCTCTTCAGCATTAAAGGCGTGAGACCTTAAGATACTGAAAAACGTTCATATATTTCCTGTTTAGGGCTTCAGTGAAAAAAAAAAAAAGATGATAATGCTGGATTGTTAGCTTCCAGTGTCTGATCAAGGGCTGCTTTGTGCCCTGTGTGTTACTGTCCTAAACCTTACCCGCTTTCTTGGTGTATGAGAAGCTGAGCAGTTCTCACCCTGACGAAGACTTGAAATTACTATTTCCTGCAATGACTTCTTGAATGTTTGCAGCAAGAAAAAGTAATCTTCCTAAGAAAGAAGCAGTGATCTGTTTTGGGAGTGTGAATATTCATGGTGGTGGTACAAATCTCATTTATCATCTGTTCCACGTATGCAGTAGCAACTGAGGGGGGAACAATGTGCAAGTTCTTGTTAAAGTAGGAGCTGCTATTTATTAATCTCTGCTTTTGTATACTACAGAGAGAAAAGTACACTTCTGTGCTGGAAAGTCTTTGTAGTTTTAAATATTTATTTCTGTCCAGGTGTGTTTCTTAGGCACTTACAATGTCTGTCTTGGGGGATTTAAATCTGTAAGCACCATCTGTTGCTGTTCAGTGTGGACACATATGGGTAAAGAATATGATATTAGTGGAGATAGGTGTGCTGTCTGGCTGCTGCAGCTCATGCTGTCCAGTCTCTGAGCAGAAGCGCCTGTTTCCATCACGTTGCTGACAGATTGCCATTTTCTGTCAACCTAACAGAATCATCAACTAAACGCAAATCGTCAGCAAAAAAAAAAAACCCAACACATTTAACCTGAATTTGTGCTTTGAAAAATGTGAAGGAGGGAAAGTCTCTTCTCCTGCCAAAGTCTTCTATTATTTGTGCCCTGAGAAAAGGACTGATCCGTGTAGCCTCTTCCTTCTGCAGTGTAGCCTCTCCTCAAATCAGCTTTTGGTTCAGACCTTCTAAACATAGGGGAAAACAAGATTACCCAGTAAATGCGCACCCTGAGAATATCCTCAACCGGTTCCAGCAGTTTGTCCCATTGTTGGAGGAGGAGTTCCAAAAGCATAGGTTTGCAGTCGGCTCCCTCCTTGCCATCCCTCCACACTGCTCTCTGTGAGCATTACCTTCTGGAAGAGCCAGAGCCTCAGTCCAGCACTGAGCTCATCCCACTGGGCCTGGTGATAAATGAAGTGGGGACTGCGACTTCTCCGAGCCGTCACAACAAGAGGTTTCACTCTCCTGCAGTAATTTCCTTTGCCAACTTAATCACAAAAACATTTTTCTAACCAGCTTGCTCAGGGACATGATGATAAGTTATAGCGGAGGTTTAATGTTTATTATAATTTAATGTTTCATTCAAAATTAAGTAGCACACGCCTGCAGTCCCTGTGTAAATGGCTGTGTCTTAAACCTCATTCCATGCTTCTCACGTGGCAGGCTTTTTCTTCTATTTTGCCTTGCAGGCCAGCTGGCCTTCTACTTTGTTTTCACGTCCCCCTCTTCCGTAAGCTGGCTTATCCAAAACTTTGCAGCACTCTGCTCAAAGTTTGCATCTGTTGGGCCCATTCATGCTCTTCTCTGTGCCTGATGTTTCCTCTTATCCAAAACTGACCATATATGTGCTGTTTTTGCACAAAAATCCAAGCCTGGATCCTGCCAACCCCGACCGAAGTGATACCTAAACTTGCAATCAGTGGAAAGATCAAAGTGTCCTGCCCAAGCACTTGAATGAAATTAATACCAAAATGATCCTCCAAGTTGTCTTTCCACAGAAAGAGCCTGGGGTGACCATGCTTCTGATTTGCTTAGGCATTTAAAATCAGATGAGAGGGGAGGACCCACAGGGTCTCAAGCTCAGCCCTAGGAATGGAGCACTAAAGCCCTTCCAGCCTGGGGAGAGGTGGGAAGTGAGAGCCTTCCACCTGTGCATTTCTCTTGTAACTCTTTGGCTCCTCACTTCTACGTTCCTCAATCTTCCAGCAGAAACCTGAACCCAGAGCATAATCATTGTTCTGGCTTAAAGCCAGAGTCTGTATTTACTTTTGTGAGTGGCTGAAGAGCTGCGGTTTTTAAATAACTGTAAGCCTTCAGTAGCATGATACATTACTGTGCGAAATTACTGTTTTTAATATTAAGCATATAAAGTCTGCTTGTGGCTTTCTGCTCTGGCCGGAGCAGATGAGCAGCTCATGCTGAGGGAAAGCTGCCACTGAGCCTTCCTGGGAAGAAGCATGGACTGAATGGGCAACAACTGGTCCTCCTTGCTCTTCCTTTCCTCTCAGAGATCTTTGTCCTCCTAAAAACCAGAATGGAAGGAGCAAAAGTCAGGCTTAAATATAATGGCTGAAGGACTCGTCGCTGGATGCAGTTTAGCACATAAGGGATGTAGCAGAATTTAGTTTTCTCACTGCACCATGCAGCCTCTGACTTTCAGGAAATGAATCCAAATGAAATGTTGTTCCATAAATTGCCTTTATGTCGAGAAATTACACGTTTTAATTGAGCTGCTGTTTTATTTTTATTTTTTTAATGTTTCATTTTGCATTTCTGTGGGGTTTCTACAGGCATTTTCACTACATTTTCTGGTTGGGTGCTCCCGAAAAAATCCTTATTATAAGAAGGAAAGATTCTACCCATGACAGGATAAGCCTGAATCCATGAGTAAATCAAGCTGTTCTGTAGCCTAAGAATACATATGGTAATTTTGATTAGTAGCTCTATATGGATAGTGTCAATGTCTTCTGCTTCCTTGAGTATGAAAAATTCCATGTTAAATCATATCTCCCATGTGTTTTACTGTTTATATGTATTACTGCTGTCATGTTTCTAGGACATCACTGTAAGAAGGGGAAAAAAAGTGAGAGGGAAATTTATTGACCAACTTGTCTCAATCAAAAAACAGTATGAAAATTGGCTTCTTCCACATTTAGCAACACTTCCATTAGCTGTTCTAAGCATCAGCCTTGGGACTTTCAGCACAAGTTGTGGATTTTTTTTCCCAAATAGGACAAAATTGTGAATAATTTAGAGATGCACTTCATTTATTTAATTGCACAATGGCTGCTGGTAGTTTTATATCTATCATCATACAAGTCTGATGTCATGTGCCTTTAGCTGCCTATACAACTGTCCTGAATGAAATATAGATTGATTCTGCTGTACATTTTTTATCTTTCCTTCTCTTTTCCTTCACAGCGAGCTGCCTCATTCCCCTCAGAATCTTCTGGCCATCCTGAATTCCTCGTACAGCCGCAGTGTGGTGCTTTCCTGGGTGCGTCCTTTTGATGGAAACAGCCCTGTCCTCTACTACATGGTCGAGCTCTCTGAGAACAGTGAGTAAAGTCAGATATGTCCCAGCCTCATATTTGCCTTAATTATTTAGCCTTGCAGACTTAGCTTTTACCAGAGCTGCCAACAAAACCGTACTGTTATTTGCTAAATGAGGGACAGTTTACAGGGAAGTCCTGGCTATTACGCTCAACTGTTAACACCCTGATAGAGTTCAACTACAAAGAAAGACCTGATACGGTGGATTTGCTATACAGGAAATCCTTAGTTCCACTTCCAGCATTGCCAGCCTGACTTCAAGCACATCAGCTCATCCTCCTTGCTTCTATTTGACATCTGTAAAATAGCAGGAGTCACATTTTATTTCTTTCCTGTTGTCCTCTGCTCTGTGCTCATAGCTACCCTGATGCATTCAGAGCCCCAGCTTCACCTGAAAAGTGCAGGCAGTCTGATAGCATAAGGAATTGATGGTCTGTCATAGGAACAAACTCGGATGTCAATAGGAGCTGCTGTCATGTCTGTATATGTTTCATACGTTTTTTCCAGTTTCCCTAGGTGGTTGTTTTAGAACCTTCTTTCAGGTAGGTGGCTGAGGATACTGAACTGTGAAACATACAAATATTCTTCCTTTGTTTGTAACCTTCATAGGTTGCAATCCTGATCACTGCGAATCGCCACTGCTCACAGGTTTGGCATGCTGCATGGCTTGCCCTTTCTGGCTCTGTTTGCAAGGTTATTCAGGGACGCTGCTAAACGCTTCTTTCAGAGTTGATGGAAAGATGAGGTTATATGGAAATCGGTCACCTTGGCAATACTTTCTAATCTCTATCACACTAGGAGCTGGAAATCCAAGCCTAACAATTGGTTCTTGATGAAAAAATTAAGAGCATCACTTTTTCTGACATGTGGAAATTAGCCGCTGCATTACTGAATGTGAAACAGTGCTGATTTCTTATTATCTAGAGAGTAGCGTTTTGTTTTGCCACACAGAGAGCTTGAGATGAAACTTGAGCTTCAGATCACATACAGGCCCTGTGCTTTGCAGGTTAGAGTGCATAGCTTTTCAGATACAGAGGCCCCAGAACTGATGATCTTGACATCTGTTGCAAGAAGTGCAGTTTTGTAACGGAAATCCCAAATGGTGCCTGGGATTGTTGTCCTAAACACAGTTCCAGATTTATTTATTTTTTTTATAACAAATGACTCAGAAAATTCACGGTGTTCTGAGCTCACACCCCACTACACCTTTTTATCACGGTCTGTTTTATCATCCCTCCTCTCTTCTCTCATATTGACTACAGGCCAGTAAGTGCATTTTCACTCCCTGTGCCTGTTCTTTCGCTGGGGGTTATTGCCCTGAGTGTTTCGTGTCTCCCAATGACTTTGACAGAGACAAGTTAATCAACTCTCAGTCTGGGGACATGATGCAAAGATAGCAGAGCTGTATTTACGTGGAGACAGCACAGAGCTGGCCAGAGGTATGTATGTGAGTCCTGCACTGTGCTGCACTAACTGGAAAGCATCACAGAGCCCACTCAGCCTCCAGGTCAGATTTAGAAGGTCTTCAAGCATCTTTGTAACAATGAGGCCTTGCAGATCTAGTACAGACATAGAGTAGACATGCCATCGTTTCAATAATGCTGTAATTTGTTTCCTGAAATTTGCGGAAGGCTCAGCAAAAATCAACAGTAGTGCTCCAGAAATTATGCAGTCTCTCAGAGCTCCACAGGATCCTGTGAACCCTCGCTCGTTCCATGATAGATCAATAATTTTGGCTGATGGCATTGCAATCAACCACTGAGGGAGTCTCATTATCACAAATCATAGGTATATGTACTTCAGCAGACTTGCAGCTGCATAAACCAAACACAGACCAGGCTTGTTGTCGTCTGAGCATCTGAACTCCCAGAAGTATTCCAGACCTTGCTCTCCTTTGAGGTTTTTATCTCTGCATTTATTTACTTTGCTTTTATGCACAGTCTCTAACTGATTACCCATAGAAGTAGGACTAGGAGGACTCCAAGCCCTTGAATATTCCACTCTTACTGTGTGTGCTCTCTCATTTTATACATTATTGCTCAGCTTTACAGATGTCAGCAGAGTGGTGGAACAATGTCAACAGTGACTTCTCTTGGCAAAGCTGGCTGAAATGTCTGCATATTGTCAGTATCTCGTTTTGTTTTATTTTTCTCAAATGTTTGGTTTGGAGTCATTGCGATCTTGTTAGCGTGTGGTTAATATCTAGTTTTCAAACCTGCTACTCCTTTGGAAAACAGCATCTTTCCTTGGTCCTGTCCTGTTCCCCCCGCCTCCTCGTGATGTTCATGAATGAAGATGACATTTGATCTCATGAAGGTATAATTTTTGCCTGTTATGAGTGTGCAGAATCTCTTTGCTTTCCAAAGAAAATCTTTTCATCAGGTTTTCCATTGGCCCTTCTTGTGCTGCAGAAAGGGCAGCTGTCAAGGACTCAACATACGCCTTCCATGAGCTCATGTGCCCATGGCTGTAGCATTTCCACCATCAGCAGCAGTGCAATATGCTAAACAACCGAATCCCAGTTTGTTTTCACACATCTAGAGCTTAGAGAGGGGCATCAGAATTATGATTTATTTTCCAGTTAGCAAAGCTGCATAGAAGGCATTGTTCTTCATTCTGTGGAGCTTTAGTGCATGAGTTTTGCTTTGCTGTTACAGATGCCAAAATGTAGTCTAGTTTTGTTTGTTCTTTTAGCAGTTTTGCTTCAAATAATTTTCTAATAGCTTTCTGGATCCATTGTGCATTTTGAAACACACACCGTAAGTGAATCCATAATAACAGTATCTGTTTCAGAGGACTAGCTGAAGAGGGTTCAAAATAATGAGTGTAGATTTCAGAGGACTAATTACTAGCTACATTAGAGAGAGGCGTGTCACTCCACCTGGCATGGATTAGAAATCCTTTTCATTAATATCAATTCAGTAAAGAGATATAAAAACCTTATTTTAATTAGAGGAAAAAAACAGTGGCAGATCGCATGCATAAATTGCTGGAAATATGAACGACTCCAGTCACCAAGTCACCTAATTTTTAAAATGAATGTATTTGGCATAATGTAATAATTCTCAAATTACAAGTATTCACAGTAGACTGTGTCTGTGGGTGATTTGAGGCATATGGCCTTAAACATTTGGGGGCAAATTTATAATCTAATTTGAAAAGCACAGTTCCAGGGAAACACAGTCATTAACTATTCTGCCCACACAGAGCCAGGAATGTGAACCTTCATTTCAAATGAGATTTTCAAATAAATAGTAGCATGTGTTGCTGTTATTTGCACTAACATGATTTTTGGATTTTTCATGACTTCTTTAACCACTGTTGCAGCGTTCCTAGGAATCCCTGTAAAGTATCCTCATGGAGTTGGAAGGAGCTCCACTTATTTTACTCTGAAAAAAAGAAGTTCAGACTTCAGAGATTAATCAAAAATTATTCTGACCAATTTTTTATCCGAACAAATTAATACTTAGAGAACTCTGTCAAGTGTAGTTAACATTAAAATACATTTCTGATTTATTATATTCTGAGGTATCTGTGCAATGTAATCATACAACTCAAATTCATCACATCATGCCAATGAGGAGATAATTAAAGCTCCTATAAACAGCATCTGCACATGCTTCACTTTGAGCTCATGAATTGTCTTGCTGAGCTTGGTATGAATACTGAAATGATAAAAATTGAACACGGGGATAAATCTTTGCAAAACAGTGCTGTTTTCTACAAACATGACTCAGATCCATAAGTGATACTGCTGAAAGATGCTTTTTCTCAGGGCAGTGGTAGACTTTGCTGAAGTCCTACCAAAGGAAGGATGAAAAACTTTGTTTTTGTTTGAACTTCTTGTAAAATCATACTGTCATGAAAGACGGATTCAGTAGTATGGTAAATTGCAGTGGTTCCGTCTGTGCTAAACCCCTGGAGAAGAAAAGAGATGGAAATGTACTCCAAAGCTGCAAAAATTAGATTTCTGCAGTAGATGTGGTCTGCAATATCAAACAGAAATGATTTTTGAGGAACTTGCAATCGGTGCAAGAATTGTGAGGTAGACAGGGAAATTTAAAATAAATGCCTCTTGGTGAATAACCAGTGCTATCAAACATATATATTGTGAGTGCATCCAAAAGCTCTTAACAGAACATGTCATTTCTCAAAGCCAAAAATTGCATTGTATGCTCAAGAGTAGCCTGTGAGATTCTTGGTTTCCAAGAAATTAACTTGGAGAGGCAATTGGAATTAATTCAGAATACCCAATATCCTTAAGAAGATAGACAACTAGCCATGAGTTTTCCAAACAGTGGCAATTACAGTGGAAGAGCAAGCAAGCAAAGCCCAGCGTACACTCTGGGCAGCTTAAGTTAAATGAAGGATTAGTGTGGTCTGTTCAATTTAGTTATTAGTTTGACCTGGCAAGTCTCTCACTGTGGAACTTCTCCAGGCTTCCTGGGACAGGCAGGTGACAGTCATCCCTGAAGGAGATGGGAGTCGGTGCTGAAAATCCTATGGGAGGTTTCCAGTGTCAGAACTGCTTTTCTACGCTGTAAAAGGAACTGCTGTACCACACTGGGCTCCCTTCTGTGTTTAAGGAGGGGGAATGCCTCTCAGAATGTTTAGTTTATTGACTGATTGTCCAAAAAAAAAGACATTTAAATTTTGAAGGTACTCTGCACAGTTCCTGTGTCCACTGCTCCAGGAGCAAGCAAATCCCCCCCGAACCTCTTCCTTTTAGAAGTCAGAGTGCCCAAGAGATGAATAGGGTTCGTTTGTATTAGTTTTCAGTTTAATCTCTCTTCCTGCCAGATCTTTTATCTTCCACCAGGAGAAGAAAAAGAATAAATAAAGTATTCTACAGATACAGCATATAAACAGAGCAGAGCCCCAAGGTGCTGAGGAGATTAATAGGCCCTATTGTTGAATCAAACTGCTCACTGCATTGAACTGCTTGTGTTAAGCACTCTCAGGTGGTGTTTACACTAGCAGTTAACAAATGGAACTGATTTGCTCTAGGAAATGGACCACTACCCAAGAGCTCATACAAGAGTATTTTGCTCTCTTAGTGTTGTCTGTTCTTCCCTTTTCCTCATACAGCTGCTTCAGGCAACTTACTAAGTCAGCCATGGCTGAACGTTGGCTTATCTTCATTGGGTACTGTGCTCTCTGGGTGTCACAGTGTAAGCAGTTGTTTGTAAAGCCTCAAGAGAAACTTGATTAAAAAGGAAGGAACTGGGGTGCACCAAACTAATGCAGGTATCCTTCCTCTGAGTGCTTTGTAAACAAAGCCCAGCACTGCAGTCAGGTCCATCACCATCCATACCTTGCAGCAGAAGCAGCTGATGGCAAATCATCAACAGCTGGCAGTGATGGAACCTGACTGCTGTGCAAATGTCCCTCTTCAGCATTCCCAGTATTCTGCTGTCAGTTTTCTTGTTAAAAAAGACTTTGTTCTCAGAAAGCCATTACTGGAATAAATATATTCCGAATAACTTGAAGATGCAGAGTGTATAGCCCAACAGGCATCACACCCCAGTAGACTTAAACTTGCTAAGGAATCTGCCAGAAAAACACTGAATTAGTGGTTTACATCTTGGTGTGAAGTTTTCCTTTCACATTTGGGACATCTCATCTTCATTTTCAGGCAGACGTGGAGGTGACCTGCCAGGAGCTGCAGTGCACTTCTGATGAGCAGCATGCACAGAGACATTGCCAAAATCTACAGCTAGCTCCTCAGTCATTTCCAGAAGTATTTGTAATTTTGAGCAGGGAGCCTGGAAACAGCTGGTATTATTTAAAAACTGAACAAATCTTTAAGTTGGCTGCTTCCATTGCTGTACTGTTGCAGCTCAAACCAAATGTCACGTCTCCTTCACTGCTTGAGTCATGACTTTGGGGAGAATGTATACCATCAGGCTGGGAAGAAAAGAAGTCAGGATATTTAATTTTCAACGTGCTTAATTTCTGACCTCTTTGGAAACTTGAAAATACAGTTTGGGCATCAGAGGAGCTCAGCGTGTGAAGTATCTGAACTGACAGCAAAGGTTTTATAGTACTGCTGGGGCTGTTTATACCGGAGAGTCTTCCTAGGAAATGATTAGACAGAGTGCCATATACTGGGAAAAGAATAAAACATGGAGAATCCGAAGCAGAAGCTTTCTCAGGTATTATAGTGAAGGACCGATTTGGCAGAGAACATCACGCTTCTACACCTGCTTGCAAGCTGGGTAGAAAGATATTCCAAACTGCCTGCGAATTTCATTACAGACCTTCCACCAGAGCCACTCATGGGTGTGGTGTTGTAATGGCCTGCCAAACAGATGGGTTGTGAAATACACAGCCCATCTGTCTTTATCATGCTTGTTTCCTCTTTTATTAAAATGTTAATGAATATAGTTTTTATTTATTACGCCATGACATGTGCAGCATCACTTTCCAGTAGACAAATGTGCAATCTGCAGAACCGTGTGGGCTGACAGGAACGTTTCTTTTGCTGGAAAGAAACTTCTTGGTAAAGTTCCTCTGAGACAAACAAGCAGAGGGAGCCCCGTGCAGCCACAGACACATCCTCCCTTCTGCAGAGCTTTCAACGAGCGCTTCTATCAATTTCAAATGTTCCTTATTCCAACAGATTCTCCCTGGAAGGTTCACCTATCAAATCTGGACCCGAAGATGACCAGTGTCACTGTGAGTGGACTCACCCCAGCCCGAACCTACCAGTTCAGGGTGTGTGCCGTTAACCAGGTGGGAAAAGGCCAGTACAGCTCCGAGACCAGCAGGTACAGCAAAAATAAACGCCTGCATACTGCGTACCTATGGGAGAAACAATGCTGTTTGTGAGAGAATAAAATAAAGTTATCTTTTGCACAATAACCAAGGAGTGGAGCAGTTATCATTACCCAGGTCTCTGGAGAGTGCTCTGCGGCTATTAGTAATTGGTGATAATGGCAATTAGGCGATGCAGGAAACCAGCACACAATGGGAGAGGTGCCCTCGTGTTTCCAATGTATCAGTGAACAGAATCTTGGAAGGTGGTCAAATAGGTGTATGTGCAAGCAAAATATTTTTATTCCTATTGTGTTAAGTCACTGCAGTTAGCCCTGCAAGGAGTACAGCTTTCACCCAATCATTGCAATGTTACTTCTGGAATTCACCCAGATGTGACATAGAAGGATGGCTTCATCAAATTTAGTTTCAAATGCATCCCCCTTCCTCTGTGAACCGGAGCTTGCTGTGAGCTTGAATTGCAGAACAGCTGAACTCTAAATGGCTTTTTCAAAATGTAGGAATTTGATATGAAAAATATTGAAAGAGCTGAAAGAAACAATTTGGAAGGAGTCACAGACACTGGACCTGAGCTCTAGCTCATTCAGGCTTGTAATCTTTTTAAAGAGTTGTAGCAGCCTGGGTGATTCAGAGAGAATAAGGTTACCTCAGCTGCCTGTCTTGCTACTTGCTTAACTGATTTCTTATTATGTTGATTTGTTGTAACTATTTCATGCATGTCTTCAGCAGTCTGATCAGCATTGTATTTCTTTCAAGTCATCAGACTTTGATAAACGAAACTGGTTCACTTGGAGTTGGATCCATGAAATAGAAATGTTGCATATCCTTTTTCTTGACACCCACCTCCGCCACGTTCTTTTGCATTCAGGTTGATGCTACCTGAGGAGCCGCCCAGTGCCCCACCGAAAAACATCGTGGCCAGCGGGCGCACCAATCAGTCCATCATGGTCCAGTGGCAGCCTCCTCCTGAAAGTGAACATAACGGAGTTCTTCACGGGTACATCCTAAGGTAATTTTCTTCCCTCCAAGGTCTAGAACTAGACTGGTGTGTGCATGAAGGAGCTCTTAATGGTGTGATTCAAGGATGTATGAAAAGCTATACCTAATTCCATCAAATATATTAGTTATTCTTTACAAACGCCATGGCTGCATTGGTTTGTTACAGACGAGAAAACGTTCAAATAGCCCGAAGGGTGCAGACATACAAATTCCAGCCTTTCTTACTGGAGAGTTAGTGAGCCCCGGTCTGCTTTTGCTGTTAGCTGCTCTGGATGAGCCTGCTGTGTGGGCTAGTTTCCTATGGAGACTCTCAGCATCCAGATAACTTTTTTTCATTTTCAAATATTCTAATTACGATGAAGTGTTTACATGGGAAGTTGGTACAGTGCAGCCTGTGCATTGCAGATGTATTTGTGCTTATTACAACCTCAGCTTACTGTGGGAGTTAAACTACCTTACCAAAGACACAACAAACAAAGCATTCCTGTACTGTGGGAGAGCAAGAATAGAATCAATAACTATCAGTTTTGTGCCAAACAAAATGGAGAGGGGGAATGACAGGTCAAATGCTTTGTGGCAGACCTTGACTTGGTTTTGAAATCGGTCAATTGAGTGAGATTCTTTCAGTCTCAGCTGTATTAAAGAGAAACAGATTCAGACAGTAACTGGGAATCAGTAATTCATTCAATCTTTTGCTTACACGGGATTTATTTTTAGGAAAGGGTGCTGCCACACCAAGAGACTTTGCTGAGCACTTCCATTTTCTTATTTTTTAGGACTCAGTTATTCACTCCTGCCCAATTCATCTACAGCTTACTGGATTATTTGGCTTCCTACATTTCCTGCTATGTTAGCAGCCAGCTGGGGCCATCCCCACTATCTAAATCAGAATTTTTGTGGGAAACTCCCAAGCATTGCACCCCCACTGATATATTTTCTGCTGATGCTTGTAGCCTATTGCAGGCAGGTTGCTGACATTTTTAACACAGGGTCTTCCAGACCTGTTAAAAGTTAACTAAATGCTATAGTATAAATGCCAGTCTCCTGTTTGTGCTGTGCTCCTGCTTTTGCTGGCATGGGTGGAAATTGTTTTCTGGTGCTGGAATGTTGGTGAGTTCCCAAAATAGAGCTGGAAAGTTCCTTCACTCTACAGGCAGAGCTGAAGATGGTTAATCTCCCTGTCACCTGTACTGAACCTATGACAGTGGTTGGGCCACTGGAAGGAATGCTGTGGTTTTAAGAGCTGGGGCTCAGTTTGAAAGCCGTGCCAGTCATCACTGACAGGTGGGAAATGATGCTTCAGCTTCTGCCCTTAGCTCAATCTTATCATGAGAGCTGGGTACCATTTTGCATAGGATACAAAGTTGTTTGTACAGTACTTTCCTTCAAACAAGCCTACTGGACGATGAGATTAACTCCTAAGCTATTCCTGGTGTGTCTGAACCAATCTCAGCATTAGGTCAAAAGCAGTCCCATAGCCTCCTGCTTCTGGCAATCTGCTCCATTTAGTCTGTATAACATTTTCAGTCATGTTTAGCTTAAGTGTTTTCTACAACTGTTATTAGCATAATTGATCCTGGTCCTCACTATAACATCTCTTTCCATTTTAATAGCGAGTGATCATATTCATTATGCTCAATCTGTGGACATTTTTGATGTCTACACACTTTGTCTAGACCACAGAGCAGCAAAAGCACTTATTCAAAAGGAATTTAAGATTATCATATAAAAGCACAGCTGTCCCAGGTAATAAACCAAGCTGTTCTCCCAAGTCAGAATGTGTGGCCGCAGCAATATGTGCACTGACGAAAGGTCTTCCTGCACTGATTTCTATAGAATTAGAATACACCACCGTGCATCCCAGAGACCTGGCGCTGAAGACATGCAAGACACTAAATTGATGGAACACCTGATCTTTAAAAGTGAAGGTGCACTGCACAAGTCACATAGAGTATACATCAAAGTCCACGGTGAGAAAAATCATGAAGACATGACATTTCTGAACTGGCCTTCTTTCTCTGCCCTTTTTCTCCCTGGCAGTATTGCATTTAGGGGAGTGCCATGCTAACAGCATAATAGATTAAATCACAGGAGCACTCTGCACCTTGTCTGCTAGGTGTGAGACAAAACAGCTCTGCGCCAACAATCGGCTTTGCCAAGATGCATACAGCCTTGGCAGGAGACAAATAAAGGAATAGGTAGATGTCGTGTAGAAAGAAAGAAAGGCATTCAATAAACTCGGCTGAGAGCTGATACTTCCTTATTTCCATTTGTATTTCATAAAGGGAATTGTAGGATCACAGATGCTGAGTATGACAAAATACAGTCAGACGAGGAACTCCACAACAGAGGAGAAGGGGGTGGTCGGTGATCAAGAGCTGACCTGATCAGGGGGAGAGTTCAGAACAAAATCTGTTGCTGAAGTACTTGTGGAAGTTGTCTAGCTGTACAGATTTAACTCAAATAAATTTAAAATCAGTCCTTAAGGTGTCAATGAAATTGTTCTGTGCCAATAAGATCTTGGTGCTCATTGTGAGGCAAAAGATGAATGAGAGTGAATAAAACTATTGTGATGAATAAGAACCCAAATGTTCCTATATTTGTCTGTTTTGGTGGGACAGCAATGCCCCACGACCCTGACTTGGTCACTGTGTTTCTGATTTGGTGTGGGTTAGCACATCACAAGCATCCGTTGTACCATTTTCACAAAGGAATGAAAACACACAGAGTTATTCACATACAGAGATTTGCAAGGTTTGTTTGTTTTCCATAGCTTATTTATTCTCCGTACTTTCTTGGCCTAAA
Source organism: Tragopan temminckii (assembly GCA_028571105.1). Classification (NCBI taxonomy): domain Eukaryota; kingdom Metazoa; phylum Chordata; class Aves; order Galliformes; family Phasianidae; genus Tragopan; species Tragopan temminckii. Next base: position 8,006,122 of record JAOWBP010004330.1, read on the forward strand.
GAGACACATCAAAAGGGCTGTTTTATGTAATACAGTTTCTACAGGGGAAAATATATTCTGTTTTCCAGCTTCTCGTGCCTCAGCAAAGAGTTTGTCTGGGTGTACACCATTCACCCTTACCTGGTTCAGCCCTACTGAAATCCCCATGCTTAACCAATCCTTCCATCTCGAATTTATTCAGTCCTTATTTTAATTACACCGTGAAGTGAATCCAGGTGGGAGGCAGAGATGGCAGTGCCCAAACTCCTGAAGGTCAGAGCCCTCTGAGTTCTCCTTTTCAGATTTCAGAGGAGGAAAAGAGCATTTCTCAAGCTGATTTACAGCAGCACCCTGATAAAAATCACATCTGGGCAATTTTTCCTACTAAATCACAGGTTTTACTAGACAAGCCACATTTAAAAAGCTGTAATTTTTCTGCAGCCATAAAATGGGATAAAGTACCCATTTTGTTTAGCCCTGTGCGTGTAATCTCAGTGAGATCAGATTATAAATACTATGGCAGTCAAACCAGACGTGATCTTATCAGGAGTTAGTCTGTTGTTTCTCATTAGTTTTCATTATTCTTTGTATAATTCTACTGTAAAAGTGAGGATATTACCCGTTCACAAAAGAAGCTATTTTGTTAGTCAGGATATTTTCTGTAATTGATAGCAACCAATTAACTGCAAGTTTTTCTTTCCGTATGATAGGTATCGTCTGGCTGGCCTCCCTGGAGAATACCAGTATAAAAACATTACCAGTGCAGAAATTAACTACTGCTTAGTGACAGACCTGATCATTTGGACCCAGTATGAAATCCAGGTGGCATCTTACAATGGAGCTGGGCTGGGAGCCTTCAGCAGACCTGTGACTGAGTACACTCTGCAGGGAGGTGAGCAAATCAGAACAAGACGTTCTTTTTTGTCACAGTTTAATGCATCTTTTCCTATGGAGAAGATGGTAGTCTCAGCTAACAACTTGTAAATGAATGGTCAGTTCAGTCAAATCCAGTAGGCAGCTCTGGGGAGAAAGAAAGAAAGAAAGTAGGAAACACAAATTCAAGCGCCTAAGCAGAAACAAAATAAGACCCTACTGCTGTCCTTTTTTTAGAAAAAGCTGTGCATGAGCTCAGAATTTATCTATTTTTCCTGACCTTCATGATGACATCTTAGCACACTAGCAGGTCAGAATCATCTACAGCTGAAGTTATAAATAGAGATGCTGGAGAGAGCTGGGGTCTGTGGAATGGATTTATAGGACACGTGAGATGCAGAGGCAGAGGCTCCTCCTGTAGGAGTAGCATAAAGAATATGGCAGGGAATTGGGTTTATGGTGGTCAAGATATGCAATGTGCCACACAGGCAATACTTGAGACAAGCACAGAGCAAACCTATGCCATTAGTTCTGATGGTCACAGAATAGCTTGCTTTAGAAATATGGGATAAACTTTAAGGGAACTGTAGAAAGAAAAATAGAGCCTGTGTAGAAAGTATGTTTTGTAGCACTTTGGGAACAGTGCAGACATTTGCAAAGGAAGATAAAATGATCTTTAAAGCCCTGATTTTTATGTTATGGCCCTTCCATACCTTTCTGGTAAGTGCCTTAAGAAGGGTATAAATTACATTCAAAATAGGATATGTAATTACTTTTTACAACCAGTGTAAGGCATGTTTACACCTCTAGATTGGTATAAAAATCTGTAGGATAATTAAGTACCAGGCCCTTAAAGCTTTCTTATATTCCCATAATTAAGGGATTGTGCTGGATTCTGAGCACTGGACAGTACATGGTCCCTACATTACTGGTCATAAAACAAACTATTTTAAAAGCTTGCAGTTTTACAGAACGTCAGTTAATTTATAGTCAGTGAAGATTACGTAGTTGTTTGTTAATTGTTACTAGGAGTTCATTATAACATGATTAGATGCAGCTTGAGTTGTAGGGAGATCTTTAAGAAAAGATTATTTGCATGCAATTCTAATTAACCACAACAATTAAAACAGGAATCTATCTGTATTTTGTCTTAGGGCATCTAAACCCTCACATTTTAGAGGAGTCTAGACACACTCAACATCTTTCTAGAAGTATTTATAGCAGACCTTGAAATGCTGTTTTAAAAATTCCTTCTCTTTACAGCCAGGATTAATGTTTTGTATCCCACCATTCTCCACTGAGAATTGGTTTGCACACAGAATTTGAATCTATGTTGTGAATATGCTTGCAACTCATTACTTTGTTTATTTAGACATTTTAAGCTATCGTATCACCTTAACCTTCCATCTGTTAAGATTCAGGTTTGGACTTCACACTCTTTTTTTCTTAAATCCTGCAGCTGATTCTAATTTCCCTTGATATTATGTGCTGTTATCATCATCCTTTATTGATTGGCTGTCCATTGTCATTTATAAGGTTATAAATCCTCTGTTATAAATTAAGAGAAATCAGTCCTGCATCCATATTAACTATTGGGAGTGTTTATACTGCATGACTACATGCAGTGGCCTGGTTGTCTGGATATAGTTTCTAGCTATTCAGCATTGGGCAGACATAGATGAAAAACTGGTTATTTCTTATTTTTTTATAACTGCATTTAATAACAGCACTACATAATTACTTCATGGATGCTGGAAGCTGCCATCTCCTAATAGATGCCTTACTGGATTTCTGTGCAAATCACTGAAGTCTGCTCTAAAAAGAGCCTGAATTCTTTTTACGTTTAGAATTGAAAAGAAGGGAGGGTAGCTAGAATGGGTGTAGTTGGAAATTGGATTAATATGAAGACTCCATAAGTAACACACTGCTGTTCAAAACCCTGCTCATTTATCTTTCCTGCACTTGGGAAATGACAGGAGAAACCAGTGTTTTCTTGCTCTAGAATGTCCTTCCCGAACCAAACCAGCAGGAGTACGGAAAGCCATGTGTGAAACTGCCCTGTAAATCACACTCTGATTTTAATATGAGTCGAGATAAATGTCAAAGACACACACTCCCATCTATCCCTCTCTCCTGCTATGACCACCACCACCTCTGTTCTGACATGCATTAAACGATGTGAGCCGTGCTGGCAAGAACCTGTCTGTCTGCTGATGAAAAATACCTGAAACACCTCGTATTAATCAAAGGTGCTCTGCAGTCAAAGCCTGGCAGGAAATGAGCCCTGGGAGCTGATCACCCCATTGGCAGGAGCAGATCAGCACATTGGCATCTTTGTCGGGAAGAATATTGACTGGCCATACAAGCTGTGGATTTATACCACAACCCGCTCCATTAATCCCTTATTAGCCCTCTGGCATTGTGTTAGCCACTGATAACTAATCAGCTACTCAAAGCTCTTCAAATATTTCCAGCCTCTGCAATGCAGCCAAACTAGCAAGATGCTGAAAGATGATCTAAACTTGTAGTGAGACTGGCACGTAATGTCAGCTAGATAAAATGTCAGCAAGACTTACTGCCAAAGCACTGAACTGCCGAGCTCCGGGGTCAGGCAGTTTGACTGTCTCTAAATCTTGAAAGTCTTTTCAGAGTGATATTCAGCGTAATCCTTTGATGCTCTGTGTATATAGGTCTTCCTTCATCAGAGCTTCTCCAGCTGTTCCTTACTTTGATGTTACTTTTCACAGGGATTTGGGCCAGCCTTCTGCATAGGGCAAATTTTACTTATTTAAACAGTGTCCCGCAGGACTTTTCATTGCTGTATGAAAAACTGAAGTTTTCCAATATCTTTTCATACGAGTGGCTTTGTGAGGTGTACAAATGTCTTTCTGTATGGCAGTGATGTTGTTTCTGCTCAGTACTGTTGGCCCTGTTTAGCATTTCCTACAGGCTGATTTGAGAAAGCAATCTTCCAGCTTTTACTTTGGGGCTATCCCTTTTATCTCAGTGGCATGAATACTTTTGAGCTTCTCTCTCCATGAAAATCTCTCTCAGATTTAGCCAAGGCAAGGTGTGTAATTAGAGCTTTCATTAGACTCCTTGCATTGGAATTAACCTTTTTTTGTCTACTTCAGCTGATACACTTTTCTGTTGATGCACATCTCAAAGCCAGTCTCATGTCCTTATTATGTTCATAAGCCTTAGTGTATCATCTGACATTGTTTTATGTCAGTACTGTGCTGTGCGTGGACACCTTGAAAGGCCAGGAAAGTCTCAGCAAAAGATAATAGACTTTTCCCTAAGTTTTTCCTTAGTTTTCCCTTAGGCTTTTTCACCTAAAGTCTTCATGTGTCAAACTTCTCTCACCAACAGCCACGAAGCATCCATGGATGCTGGTTTGGGTCTGGCTGCTGCTGTGCAGAAGGAGGTTGGAGCTGTAGCATCAGGATTTTGCAGCTCTAGGTTTTATCACTGTTGGGTGTCATTTGCCATCTCCTGCTTTCCATTGCTTTTAATGGCTTTACAAAGGCCATGAAATGAGCAGCTGTCTCAGTGAGGCCCCTCACTCCCAGTTTTTAATAAAGAAGTGAAATTTTGTCCTTGTGAGAAAGGAACAGAGGCATTTTCCAGCTGCAGGAAGCAGAACTCAGGAGTTAGTGCCAAACCTTGCACTTCTGAATTTCACACACTGGCACATGTAGAAGAGCAGAGAGCCCTGTGTCCGTGCACCTGCTGCTGCTCAGAACACAGCACGGCTTGGTGGCAGGTGGGCAGGGGAAGAGTCTTTGCAGGAAGAACTCTCCCCACAGCTCCCAGTGCACTGAGACAGCCAAACCCTCACACAGAGAAAACCTGCAGCTCCCTGAGCCCGCCGTGCTGAGACGTGGAAGCTGCCAGCCCAGAGTTTGGGAGGCTGGGAGGAGCAGGAGACTTCTCCAGGCCTTTGTCAGAGATCTGTATTTAAGACCTGCAGTCTGGCTGTGGGAATCTGTGCAGGGTTTACATGCTACTTGCACATAGCTACAGACAGAATAATTACATGTACACATGCTTAACCTGATTGCCTTCTCTTCTCTCAATTATCCCGTCAGCCAAACCCTTTTAATGGCTTTTATCTAGAGTGCTTCCATGACCTTTTCTGCTTAGAATGCTGCACATTAACTTGCAGTCCCTGGAGCTGAGCTCTTAACAGATTTCCAACAGTATGAACTTTGTAGGGAAGAAAGTAACAGTTGGTTTTGTCTGACCAATTTGATCTGCAGTTCCAAGATGACTCCCAGATGGGTCTCCGGTGTGAGATGGTTTAAGAATGCTTGCAAAAATCATGAAGGACAGATTTAAAAACCAAGCACATAAATGCTTGGGGATTACTTTTGAAACAGCTATTTGACATCAGTAGCTCCTGTACTGCTTGACAACAAGAAACTTGTAGGAAGAGGATAGCTATCCACTGCCAAGTTAGGAAATGTTTTGTGGAGACAGCTGCAGCTTCAGCAAGGTGCTGGCTGTGACCTGGGAAAGGTATCTGAGTTCTGAACTGATGGGAAGGTCGGCTCTGGTTTAGCTTCTCTCAAACTTTTTCCTTTTTTAATGCAAAACTGTTCAGATACCCAAGGAAGCCTTTAAGATCAGAACATAAAAGGAGAATTTTATACTGTCACTTTGAAGTAAATTTGAGGTCACAATGCCAATATTTTACTGATTAAAATATAAAAATGTATTATATCACATCTGCAGTATAATTAAGCTTATGCATATTAGATAGACCATGTTCTTTCCATCTTTTAAATACGTTCATTGTGATGCAGATGTTGATACTTCAATGAAGATTCTGAAGATGAATTGTAATATAAATCATGGTTTCCAGCATTCTGAAGCGTTCAGGTTTTCTGCTCATGATTTTTACCCTTTCTCTTATCATAGCAGGTTCTCTTTGTGCTGTGATGATTTATTCTCATTTCAGAGAATTACTTCCTAATGAAAGAAAAATATTTCACTCATTAAAAGAAATAATTAACTCATGTGGTTATCCACATTTCCAAAAGTGCAGTAAACCTATCCTAAGGTGCTTACTTGGCTTTCTGCATGATGTGCTACATTAAGGGCTATCAGTGAATCTTCCTCCCACTGCCAAATTCTGTATTTCTTTGAGTAGGGCTGTTGGTTAACAGCTTATGGGGTGAGGTATAAACTACAGTTTTTCTGTACCACAAGATCAAATAGAGTGGTCATGTTCAACAGAAGGAAGAGGAGTGAGCTGAGGGGAGAATCTTCAGCTGATTTACCCCTCAGGACAGAAGGAGATGAAATTAGCAATGATATCCAGATGACTTTCTGATAACTAGCTAATTCGGAGGTTTCTTATGCTATTTTCTTCTTCAATAACAAATCTCTGGTGGCTACACAATCAGAATATTCCAGTATGTAGGAAAGAATGAATTTTGATTTTAAAAAATTCTTACACTATCAATTATACAAAGTATTGAACATGAGCAAATTGAAGCACGTTAAGTGGCTCTCATAACAAACAGGTTCATCAAATAACATGAATAAGTGAAAATACGTTAGTAGGAGAATGAAGCCGAAGCAACTCATTATGACTGTATATTGACTTTAATATAGATGGCTGTATTTCTGGATGATTGGATGAATAACTTAAGTACAAAAACTTTATGATGTCCACGGGTTGATAAGATTATTATAACCTTCCAAAGGCATATAAGGAATTATGATACATGGCAAAAAAGGAAATAGGGCCTACATTTTAATGAAAAATTAGAGTAGTATCAGATCAATTTGGTTTTTAGAGCTCAATAATTAAGCATAGTTCATAAAGTGTGACATCAAGCTTTAAATTAGGGCAAGACAATTCCAAAAAATATGCCATTTCTGAGGTTAAAAAAACAAACGTGAAGGGCTAAATTTTCAAACCAGTTGTCATCAGGGAGTTTTAGTGTCATAGGGCATGGAAGTGGATGTTCTTGGCTTCTTTCAAACCTGACATCTTCAAGGATTTCTCCAGGTTTCTGAGTTGGTATTTCTAAGCTGTAGATGTCTTTGATAGTTGTACACTGTCCCAGCTCTGTTGGCTGCAGTCTTGCTATACCTTGTACACCAGTTAAGAATAACAGCCCTTTATGTCTCCTTCAAACAAGTATAGCGTTTGGTGGACAAAGGAACATTTTTACATTTTTGAAGTTAATGTCTTCATTTCTCCTCCATACAAAGACGCATCTTCCAAAAGTACTTTGAAGCTTTAAAAGTTTGTGACCTGTTTTTGAGAAGTATAGACCAAACTAGCATTTCTCAGTGGGAATTACAGATACTTTTGAGAAGCGTGGGTCATTGGGCTTTAGTAGAATTTCTCCCTTGGAAGCAAAAGGAACAAAATTTTCAAGCTTCAAAACCACTTGTGGATAGTTCCTCTTTCATAGAATACAAATGTACATAGCTGTCAATATCCATGTTTTTGAAGCTTTATTAAACTTATTTTTTTAGGATTCAAAGGATACTAAGGATATTAGTACTTCTTTTTTTTTTTTTTTTAATACTCAAATAGCAGCTTATTAAACTTACTACAAACTTGATAGTTTCAGCAAAATAGACCCTACTTAGTATTCCTTCCTCTGAGAACTACGAAAAATGGCATCTTAAAGTAATGAGTTGAAGGAATGGGCTGGAAGGTATTTAAAGAGACACTGTGTTAAATGGCAGAATACGTGGTGGGGTTGTTGTGGGTTTTTTTGAAGCCGGTATGCCTCTATGTTCCATGGTTTTATGTTGGAGAGACATGTGCTCACTAAACACTTGACATGAAATGCTTACACAACTTTTAGTGGATTTGAGGCTGCATTGGTTCAGATTATATATAATAAATTCAATATAATGAATGATTATCTTACCAAGATAAAATAAAAACATCTTCAGTTCCCAAGAAAAATCTTTATTGCATGTGATATGACTCCTCTTGATTTTTTAAGCAGCAACAAATAATAAACAGATCCTGTCACCAGATTATAATTCAGAATTAGAATTTTGATCGTGCTGATCCCTTGTTTGCTAGTTTGAGCCTGGGAACTGCATGATATTAAAAGACTCAATAAATTTCTTGGTGAAGCTTCATTTCTCTGTGCAGTCATGGATAATTGAAAGAGAGATGTTCACCTATCATTACCTAGCTTCTGTCTCAAGTCTTTATGCGGAACTCATTGTGGAGTAATAAGCTCAGAAATCATTTCAACCCCTCCCCTTGAACGAATTTCTGAGAGAACATGAGAAATAACTCAATTACCACTCTTTCCAAATCACTGCTGGTTTCCCTATCACAAGAAGTGCATCCTTTTCTCTAGGTTGTTATTACTTTGTGACTCGTAAGTGGCAGTGAATAGGTTCTGTGCTCATCTTTCTCTTTTGCTCCCTCACCCCTCTGCCATTCTGTTTGATTTACTTTTCCTCTCTGCTGATGGGAGCAGTGCCGACAGCTCCGCCGCAGAACGTGCAGGTGGAAGCCGTGAACTCCACCACCATCCAGTTCCTCTGGAGCCCTCCACCCCAGCAGTTCATCAATGGTATTAACCAAGGATACAAGGTAAATAGAAGGAAGATTTCTTTAACTTTGTTTGCTTTAACAGTCGTGGTATATAACAATTAGAAGTTGAATCCAATAATCTATGAGTGTCCTAGATGACGGTATATATTAAGGGGTGTCTTATAGAAGCAAAACGAAGAGAGAACTGAGCAGTTGTTTCTCCTAATATAACTTCCACTGGTTTATGTGAGTTCTGAGAAGGAAGTATGTCGTAGGCTGGATGTTCTAATACCTTTGTCATTTACCTGGAGAATTTCCAAAGCCAAAAAGCAGTTTTATGTCAAACAGCAAAGAAGGCACATCACTGTGCCGCTGAAAATCAACCCTGAGATTCCTATCTACTCTAATGCAAAACTCCCATTCATTTAATTAGGAACCAAGATGTCACACCAAATATTTGTCTTAACTTTCCCACTGTGATGATTTTGGAGATGTAGAAATGTAAAATTTTTAATCACGCTTGATGGAGCGGCGTTGACGCGGCACGTCCTTGTTGATGGGGCAGCTGGCAATATCTATTAACAGCGCACAGCAGAGAGTGCTTCACGGAGCACTTGTGGGTCCTTTCACCAGTGGAGTGTTTGCTAAGGAGGGAGCTGAGTGCTTTATTTCTGTCTCTCAGGAAGGACTGCTTAATAGAAACTCCTCCAGCAGTTCAGCAGCGGGGATATAATTTAGGAAGCATTTAAAAACATTCTTAGAAAGAACAAAGAGAAATCTTGCAGTGATTGCAGAGCAGGACGAGGGAAGATGGGCACGTTTTGTTAGCAGGAGAGGGAAGCTTGGCGTAGCTGTTAGGTGAGGGAATGTTGGCTGAGCTGAGGAGGAAGTGCAGTTCAGAAGATAGGCTGTGAGCTGTGGGTGGTTTTTTGGAGTTTGAGAAACATGGAATCATAGAACCATAGAATGACTTGGGTTGGAATGGACCTCAAGGATTGTGAAGCTCCAACCCTCCCGACACATGCAGGGCCACCAACCTCCATATCTAATACTAGACCAGGCTGCCCAGGGCCCCATCCAACCTGGCCTTGAACACCTCCAGGGATGGGGCATCCACAGCCTCTTTGGGCAGCCTGAGAAGACTTGATTCTTCTCTGAGATGTTTCAAAGTGATGGAGAAACTGAGATAGATGTATGCAGGTGTGTTTTAACATTCTTCTTTCCATTTCTCATAAGGAAATCATTTCTCATACAGAACAGTGATGGTTGCACAATCCCCAGTTGAAGCAGCATGTGTGTGTAAAAGTGTATTTTTTCCCCACGAAAGAATCAGCTCTCAGGACTAGGTTACTGGCAGGGTATTTAGGCTACAGAAGTATATCCTGAAATAGAAGCAGCTGGCTTCTGCTTGGGCTGTAGAGAATGAACGAATGCACTTTGGGGGACAGTGGACTGCAGCACACTGTGATTATCTGGTGCCAATCCAAACGTGGTGAGCTCAGTCAGATTTGGAGAAGCCATCTTTTAGATTTTTATTCTTTGTTTTATTCAGACACGTCTTCAGTACAAAGAGCCTTGATCTCATCACCTGAGTACCCCCAATTTAAATTTCGATTTAATTATCAATTTTATAAAATAACCAAAATCACTATTTGTATCTGTCAGCGTTCAGTAAAAATTTCTGAGATTATCACAATTTCTCTTTACTTGGAGTTCTTTGATTGCATTAAATTGCAACAGCTTTATAATTTCTCACGGGGTTTGTGAATTGCAGCACAAAGACTGTAAGAACAGTTCTGTGACAGTTACTTTACTGCATCGTTTATTTTGTACAATTTATACATACCAGTACCAAAGCTAGGCCTTTGCTTTTCTTCAGGGTTAAACCCATTTTGTCCTTTAATGAACAAAATTGTTCACTTTTATTTCCTGCACATGTTTTCCATAGAATGTGCAATGATATTCAGTCTAATGTTCAGTCCCTCAAAGTTATTAATGCCAATTGTAATCCACAAAGGTGATTTAGAAAAGAAAATAAAACTTACTATTCCATCAACCATTATCCAGTTTTTATCTTTTCTTTGAAATTTATTTGCATTTCAAGAAGTAGTAAAGTGCACCTTTCAAATATGAAATATTTCTAACGAAATGACTCCTTATAGTGCTTTAACTGTGCTTTCTGACTATAAGGAGTATAGTCTCATTATCAGCCAATAGATGTTGGCGAAATGTGTTAAATATGGCTCAATAATTTCAGGCATCTATTCATGTTTATGAGCCTGAAATCAATACAAGTAGCATGATTTACACAGATGCTGAGTAAGGCATAGAATTTTAGCATGCTTATATAAGCCACAAGATAAGGATTTTTGGACATAATAGAAATTTCCGAAGCACTTTAAAGCTTTAGGCCCTGAAGTTGTTAAGGTGATTTCAAAAATTGTTTTAGCGTTTTGAAGTCATTTGCAAAAAATCAACTTCTGAAGTCCTCATTTAGGTAGTTACAGACAAGGTACTCTACCCTAAGAAACACTGATCGCCCAGCAGGGCTGCTGAGGTGACTGAAACCTGGAAGAACTATGGCTTGCCTAGCACGTTATTTTAAATGCATAGAAATTTCATCAGGAGCCTCACTTTTGGGACTTAGGTGCTGAAAACTGTACTAATCCTTCTTAAAGCCATGTTCTATTCTTTCTGTAGTTCCAAAACTTTTTGTGGCTGTCCCCACATCATCTGGCACTGAAACATTATTTGCCTCTTAGCAATGCTGGTCTATGGGATGCTGAAGGCTGTGGGAGAGGAAGAAGGATTTCTCCCCCAGTGGTATCTTTCAAGGAACCCCATGTTGAGATGGAGCTTTTATCTCAGAGTAGCACTGATGTTCCCTTTCTTACTGCATCTTCCTTTCAGCAGCAGGGATTGTCCAGCTCAGAGGGACACAAAAGACTCACGCCACACAAACAGGCAATTGCAATAATTTTGGCCTCGTTCAGTAGCAGAAATTGAGAGCTGTAATACCTCTGTAGTATCGATATGTCCCCTATTGCTAGTAAGCATTACACACATCCCTCCAGTTATCATGGTAACAGTGTTCTGTCCATCTGTTCAGCGTCAGAGCTGACAGTGGTTGAACAACATTGCTTGTTTTTTACAATCAGATTAAGATGGTTTTGGCAGCCTAACATGCTCTAGTTCTCTAGTTCTGAATGGACACATCTTCTAATGAGAGCTCATCCACGTTTACATTCTCTAGCTCCTCGCATGGCCAGTGGATGCTCCAGGGACTGTGACGGTGGTCACAATTGCTCCAGATTTCCACGGTGTTCACAGTGGCTGCATCACCAACCTGAAGAAGTACACCACTTACTACACATCAGTTCTGTGCTTCACCACCCCTGGCGATGGGCCGCGCAGCGCACCGCAGCTCCTGCGCACGTTGGAAGACAGTGAGTAGTCAGCACTGGTGGAGAATCTCAGTGCTCAGGTTTTTGGGTTGGTTGGAGAGAAAAGCAAGAATTGTCACATCTGGGTGCTTAAAATCAGGCCTCAAGTTGACAGAGCGGGTTGTAGTCTCTTGTCGAGTTAGTCTCCATCAGACAATGAGCTCAGCTGGGTGTGTTCTTTTTGCTGCTGGGAAATGAAAGGCTGAAGCTGAAATCTCCATGGTGTGGTTCAGCTAACACAATACATCGTTTGTCTGCGAACCCCTATGCTCTTAAATCCGTGTTCAGGTATCCAGATAAATATGGATTGATCTGAGGAATTGAGCACCAGGGCTTCCTGTGGAAATCAGTGATTTATTTGTTTCCTTCTGCTATTCAGTATGTTGAGAATGTCTATATCTATACTATATTGCAAGTATTTGTATAAAGTAAAACAACTAGCGTCATGATGATTCAGTAGCTTCTGCCCTGCAAACTAAAGTCGCATCCATGGAGTGAAATAAAACAAGCTAAATAGTTTTGCATATAGATTGTTTCCTGCATCAGAAAATATCTTGGCCTCTGTGGCTTCCTGGAAGTGTTTGCTCAAGGCATGTCTGTGGCTAACGCATCTAGCATGTCTGTTGTGATGACAGCTGAGTTGCAGTGGCACTCACAGCTAGCTATGTGTCCACAGTGATCTTGGTTCTCAACAGGGTTTCTTCTCACAGAGCATCTCAAACACTGCTGCACATTTACAGATCCAAATAAGAATTAAAAAATGTCTGCCACAGCCATTAAGATATTGTTTTTAGAAATACTACTTCTCCTTAACAGGGATCTTTTAGGTTAGTCAGTGTTCCCGTAAAGAAAATTCTGATTAACAGCAGCATTCACAGAAGTGAGGCTCAGAGTGCTAATCCATTTTTTCCTGAGACACTCTTGAAAGTTTATGAAGAAAATTAAGTACTTTCCTATGGATTTTGATTTTGTGGTTTGCCTCCTCCATATGGCCCAGGAACAGATTCTAGACTGAAGGCTTTGCTTGTTAGAAGGTTGCACAGATAGCAGTGCAACCACCAGAAATCTTATGAGCTATTAATATGAACTGATACGTTTTTAACTGGAGTCAAAGCAAAAGGCACGGAGGAAAGAAAAACATGTGTTAGCTTCTTATGTGTAGTATGAACATTTTGCTTGTTTTCTTAAGGAAATGAGGCCCTTGGCAGTGTTAGTGTGTTGGTTGTCTGTCTCAGATCCATCTGTCTTTCTGCCTCCAAAAACATTTTGATCCCATGGCTAATTGCAGGAAGCCAAAGATGGGCGGCTCCTAAGATTTCATGAGAATTAAGCAGCTGGGAAGAGGAAAGAAACAATATTTCTGCTAAAGGAGAAATGAGCCTTAGAAACTTTGTGAAATTATGAGAATGGCACGGTCAGACACAGGGAATGTTTCAGGGAGGTGCTGGGATCATGTACAATTTTAAACACCAGAAATTTCCATCATGATACATGAAACGACAGAAGGTCAAACTAGGTGTATATTTGTTGTATATGCAGACGTGTGCTGCACAGAGCTTCTGCTCTAGAGATGAGCAGCGTTTTTTGATTCTGAGTCCTTCAGAAATGTTTTTGTGATGGCTGAGAACTTCAGTGTAGCGCGATGTAATGCATCTTTGTGGAGGACTCGTTGAATCTAACTTGTTCCAGGATTTATGTGGTGGGTAAAAAGGTTTGAAAGGAGTGTCATTCATGGTCTCAGGTGATCATTTTCTGTGTGTCTGTAAAGCCAAGTTGGGCAATCCTTTAAAAAACAGCGCAAGTAAATCTGTTTGCTGATGAACTGTAGGTCAAATAAAATGTGACATCCAGTCAGAAGCGATGCGTCCTGGCTTGGTGTAACCTGCACCTGCTTTTCATTATGACATTAAAACTGGAACGCGATGGCAGGAGCTAATTGGAGTAAAGCTTTGTGAGTGTGAGGCTTGCATGTGTGCAGATATGTGTTCCTGAATAGTGCATAATTGCTGTGCTCTCGTCGGGTATTCCCGAGATCGCTACCAGATCAGCACTTTTCTGTACTGCTTTGACTACTACACATCGCAGAATGGATTTGGAAATTTTCCTCCCTAGGATTGCAGAATTGCAAATGTGGTCGCTGCCGACCTACTGGCAGGCTTCTTTCTTTATCGTAGCTGGAGGGGAATGAGAAACTGGACTAAAGCACAGAGGAAACAAAATATGAAATTGCAGACGAGAAATTGCCAACTGATGTCAGCGGAGCTGGAGGATACTCAGGCAGGGATCCAATGACAGAAGCAGAGCGAATATAAAGTGAACAAAAACTCCTTTTTCCAGTACATCGATTGAAGACAGAACAGCAGTTGGATCAAAAATCAGTCAGGATGTCTTCCTTGAAGATCAAAATTGAGGGAGGATGGCATATTCTTGACAGTCATTCCATTTTATGCTCTTTCATTGCACACTAGGGAGCTGAAATTTTTAAGAGCTCTTGAGCTACATCATAAAAATCCTTTAAAAGTTTCACACACTTGTATTCATTTTGCAGAAGATAGTTGCCATTATGCTGGACATTTTTAGAGATGTTTTGAGAGACTCTGTCCAAGTTTTGAGGCTGCCCTTGCTCTGACCTTCGCCTGCTGAAGGCTCCGTGCAGGCAAACGGAGCGCAGCCCCAAGGAAGCTGCACAGAACAGCACGGGTACCCACATGCTGTCGGGGGGAAACAACAAACGCAATCACTTCCAACATTGCCAGCTTGATTGTTCTAATTAGATTAGATCAAGAAGAAAGACAGAGAACACATTGCATGCAGGTCCCCCGCTGCTGCTCTCTTCAGTTCTCTGCACAGTTGGGATGATGACTAGATAAAATAATTTATGTGATGATAGCCAGAGTGCTTCTTAACACCTTCCATCCTCCCCTCTCCCCTGCAGTTCTCACTGATGTTTCCAGCAGGCTTCCCTTGGTCCCAGCTCCATGTTGCAGTCTTCCAGCCCTAACCTTGCCGCATGAATCACATCAGAAGTAAGTGGGCTTCTCGTGTTAACAGATTTCCTTTTCTGATTGCCAGAGCCGGGAGCTGTGGGACACCTGAGTTTCACTGAGATTCTGGACACGTCTCTCAAGGTCAGCTGGCAAGAACCTGTAGAGAAAAATGGCATCATTACAGGCAAGTATCAGCTGCTACTTTTTTTTTTTAACTTTTTTTTTTTTTTCCCTCCAGTGTGTGGGGTAGAATGTATCACTGCAATGAGAAAATGTTTGCATAATAGAACATTTAGGGAGAACTGGCTGCTGCGAGTACTGGTTTCCTGGTTCATCTTTTGGGTAATTGAAATGTCAGCTAGGGCACATTATAGAAAGTACGGGTCCAATTACTGGCAGCTCATGATTGTGGTCACTGAAAAGGCAGTCTTTATTAGAAATCAGCTCCCCATGGAGTCGATGGTCTTGTTAAATCTTCTGTGACCTCCACCTCTGCCACTTTAAAGTCTGAAACTTTGCGAGTTGGGATTTCCTACGCTGAGTTTACAGCTGCAAAATCTGAATTGGCATTGCTAAGACTTGCAATCAAGACCAACCCTGAAATCAGCAGTGTCCTTCATCTGTGATCAAGTGGCCTGGCTGTGGACTGCAGGACAGAAAATTTGCATGTCATTACTTAATTCTGTATAAACCATCACAGCAGTTCAGAATTCTTGTTTCTTTGATGAGCTGGCCATCTGACTGCTCCCTGCTATTTATCTATTTATTCCATGCCAAAGTAGATGTAACATCAGCAACTTCATTATTTTTCATAAAGGCAGCTATTAATAGTGGAGAAAATCTCTAGCTGTTATCAAGAGAGGCAATATTGTTTTCAAATGGAAAACTATTACTTCTGCACAGGATGGACATTCCATCTAACAAAGGATTTCAAGGTTGTGAATTGCAAGAAAACTCTCAGATTTTAAATGAGCTAAAATCGTAGTTGGGAAGGGGTCACTTTGCACGGACCTGAATATTCTGTTTTGACAGCATTGACATTTAGTTTTTAATTTAATAATTGTGTATATATTTTTTTTAAGTAAATGGTTTTGGGGATTACAAAGAAGAGAAAAGCAAACAGACTCTTTGGCCCCTCTGCCTTGAAATGTTGTACCAGCCCAATTTCATGACACATTTTCACTTTAGCAGAGCTGGTTATTTGGATCGGACTTGCTTCTGTCCGTGTTGACTCTGTGAATCTCTAAGGCACTGTTTATATGTTACTTCCAAGATGTTTACATTATCCGTGAGTTTTTTATGCACATATTCTTATGCCTTATAGCTCAGTAGTCTTCCTGAAATATGCATTGATTTAAGTGGATCAAAAACTAGTAACTTCTGAAAGCAGAGCAGTATTGATTCAGTGAGGATGTCCAAAGCCTTCAAGCCCAAGTGCTTAAATTTAGGTGTCTAAATGCAAATCTAGGTATCTAAGCAATACGGAGCAATATTCATCCATGCAAAGCTGCAGTTAGAAGCACTCTTACTTAGTGCTGCAGAACTGTGCTCCTAGAAATAATCTGCAACCAGAATAGGTTGAAACTTGGTGGAGCAAAATGATGGTCTGCGTTATACTTGTGGCAAATTCTTTTAGAAAGAAGGAACTCAAGAAGAGTTCACAAAGAAATGCTGCTGTAAAAAAGCCCACAAAGCTTATACGGAAACAGAAATGTCCTTAATGTCACAGACTACATTTAGACTGGAAAAGCAGCAGAAGTGTTCATGGCCCTGAGCACCTCGGGGGGTTGCAGAGGGCCACGTGGAGTTCTGAGAGCTTTTCCTCTTCATTTCTTCTCACTGAGACCTTTACGGGCACTTCTTGTTGCATGCAGCAGTGCTGGGAGGAGAAGCACACAGAGGAGGGGGCTGGCAGCCACCATGCTCTGGGAAATTGCCCATTACTCTTGCTGTAAATTTCAGTATCTTCCCCTTTCCCTCAGCAAACCCTGATTTATGAGCACCTGGATGCAGACGGACAGTTTGTGATTGGGTGTACTGCTCACTGGTAGAGAATTTACTCCAGATCAACGAAAAATTATTTCTGAAACTCCTCCGGCCATTATTTTCTGTTAGGCAGCATTTTATGGCTTTGATGGGTGCGATGGCACAGTGCAGGGCAGCTCCACGGCACCGTGCTGCTCCTGGTGTGTGGGCACCAAGGGAAGCACCGGGCTCCCCGTGCACGCTGCTGGCAGAACAGAGAGCACGTTGTTACCAACCACATGTCCCAAAGTTCTGCCCATCTGTCAGTCATCGTGGCTTAAGTGCTACTTGGGGGGATGCTCGATGTTGTTCCTTTCCTTCAGCATTGTTTCATCTGTTTCAGTTATGCATGATTACATCTGGCTTTGTGTCAGCTCAGCGTATATGTGTGTATTTTCTGTTTTTATACAACTAGAATTTATCCATACTTCAGGACTGAAATATCCGCAGTAAATGCTGCCTCTTTGTCTTTTCTTCAATTTGCATGTGAGCTGACAAATATTTCCCGGCAAACGTTTTTTCAGCAAATAAATACATAGAGACTATGTGCCTAATGGGCAGGAAAGCTGGGGCTCATCCCTGCAGTCACAGGGGAGAAAACAAAATGTTGAAAGAATAATCACCAACATTTGATGTATATGCAAAGTTCATTGAGATGGGAGGGAAGATGTCTCAATCATTCACGACTGCCTTGCGTGTGGTGCAGGAAACTTCCCGCTGCTTGTAAGCAACAAATGGATGGGGAGAGCATGAGAAGTCCCCTGATCATTGTTCATTCTGTTTCTTTCTTTGAAAAATGCATTCTGTTTTATTCTAGGGTGGTTCCCCTTGATTCCCTCTGCTGGTCCTTGTGCAGGGTTCAACACAGGCAACACATAAAGTCAACAGAGTCCTTCAGATTTGTCAAAATCTTCATGCACGTTATAATCTTGCCTGTACTGTATACATTCTGATCACTGCAAATGATTCTCAAGCTAAGAGCATCAAGTCATTCTAGTGTCTCTGAGATACTGGTAAATTACTGACTTAATTGAATCCCATCTAACAGATGGGACATTTCAGACACTTGCTTAAAGCTTGCTCCAGGTGAGCTTTCAGGAGTTTTCCTCCTTCTCCCAGGTAGTGTGTTGTCAGACAGGTGGTTGCAATGTAGCTCAAATGGTTGAAGTATCACCTCTCTGCTGTTTATCACTGCCCTTTCACCTGAAACATAATTAATGACGATGTGAGTAGTCTGAGACCATTTTCATACAAATATGTTAATGTGAAATTCTGTCAGTGGTGGCAGCTAGCACCCGAGGGAGGATAACATCTCACACCTTTCAAACTCTCTCACAAACGAGTGTCTTACCGTGCTTGTAGTTCATGAGATGATGCTTCCTTGTTGATCAAAACCAGAAGGTATTTTGCTATTTCAATGTGTTAATCAGCTTAGGTTTAAAAAAATAAAAATAATTAAAAAAAAAAGTCAAGAACCCCAACTGGTCTAAATTCCCCATCTTATCTGATGGGAACAGGAACCCAGTGGGGAGTTTCTCTATCCAGCTTGCCTCATGCATGGTTCTCTCAGCGGGGTTCCTTTCTGTTAGCCCTTTTCATTCACTTCCATTTCACAGGCATTCAAGAGCTATGGGTATTTTTTTTTCCTTTTTTTCCCCTGAGTCAAATCACAAAGAAAGCTGCAATCAAGCAAACTTTTCAGACACGCTCTCTGGAGACTGGTGCAGCAAGGTTCAAGTGGGTTCAACTGAGAATAAAGTGGGACTGGGCAGGAGGAGGACAAACAGATTCAGAGATAAAATTGAGCAAATCAGACAGTAGAAAGTTTCAAAAGTTCTTGGAAGGCAAATGGTTATAAAAGCGATAAAAAGAAATGAGTTTTAGAGCCTGCTTATGATATAAGAATAATGTGGGGGTCAGGTGAGTGCAGTCCTGGACAATGGATTGGCTACGCTACAGTTTTGAAAGAAAGGATAATGATTCACCCTGCTAAAGGATTTGTGTGAGGAACAAGCAGTGGGGAGTAGGGGTTTTTCTGGTTCCTAGAGGATTCCCACCATGTTTCTTCATGATCATCATTGTTAGATTTGTAAGTATTTCCAGATACACAGCAGCGAAGGTGGCTTCAGCCTGGGAAAGAAGTGGCCCTACTCAGTGTATAGAGATTTTTAATGAGGTGTTCTAGATGGTGAGAAAATGTTTTATTTTCCAGTGTTTCTTCCTATTCATTGTGCAGAGTTCACAGAATGAAAGTCTGCCTTTCTGTGAGATTATCCTCGGGTTTCCTAATCATTGCACAGCAAGCTCTGTACATTCATAGGAAAAACGGAGAGGCTCCATTGTGACTCCATGCCCCCATGTGTAATCTGATGGGCAGTGCTTATCAGAAATAACAGTATTACAAAATACTTGGTTATTTAAGTCAATGTTTATTTTAACTTTTTTTTTTTTTTAAACTTTTTTTTTTTTCCTGTTAATAAAAGGTTTCCAGAATCATAGAATCATAGAATTGCTCAGGTTGAAGAAGACCTTAAAGATCATCAAGTCCAACCACAACCTAACCATACTACCTTAACAACCCCCTGCTAAATCACGTCCCTGAGCACCACATCCAAATGGTTTTTAAACACATCCAGGGATGGTGACCCAACCACCTCCCTGGGAGCCTCTTCCAGGTTGGAAAAGACCACTAAGATCATTTAGTCCAACCATCCATAGCACCATTCCGTAACTGTCCAACCATAGCACCAGTGACACAAGCATGCCTTACAGAGGCATTCATTTGCCAGTCTCTGGGTTACTGCATAACAGTGCTTTAGGAGAAAAGCCAGACCCCACCACTGCCACAGCCCCTGACTGTTGTGTCCTTGCTTTCCAGGCTACCAGCTCTCCTGGGAGGTGTATGGCAGGAACGAATCCCGGCTCACCCGCACGCTCACCAACACAACTCTGGAGTACAAGATCACGGGGCTGTCATCCCTCACCACGTACACCATCGAGGTGGCAGCTGTGACTGCGAAAGGGAGCGGCTGGGTCACGTCCTCCACCATCTCATCTGGGGTGCCTCCAGGTTGGTGAAACTTCACGGAAGGGGTTAAAACGGGCACACCAAGGGTCAGAAGGGACTTTGATTCAGTTATAGTAAATACGGGTTTGTGTATGCAGCATCAGAAGTCTTTACCGCGTGATTTAAAGCTAATTCATAGAAGGCATTAAAACGTTAAAATGAAGATTTGAAATTGCTAGAAAGTTGATTTTTGTGATAGAAGTTAAAAAAAAAAATTGTAGAGATTGCAGAAGGAACGGACAAAGCAATAAAGTGGATAAAGTAAGGAAGCTCTTGATATTTACAAAGTAACATAAGAAGCAAGCCTGAATTAAATAAAAGTTGGTGCTTTTGGGGAAAAGTAGAGTTTGGATGCTGTTAAATGAGAAAGGTTTTTCTATTTTAAGTAGTATAACTTATGTCACCTGTGAGAGGACATTTGCGTAATGAAACTGAAATCTTATTTGCAACATTTGGCATCTGTGGCCTGAGAAAGATTTGGAAAGTAGTCCTCTGCTGCACCGTCTGAGTTTCCATTTGGGCCCCTGTGCATTATTTGATTTAGCATTTTGCATTTGGATTTTAAAACTCAGCACTCTCCTTCATCCTGTACACAAAGCAAACTAAAAAGCCATTTCAAACCTCCAACCAGCAGTTTCTGTTAATTTATAGGCTATACAAGTAGAACTTTCCAAAGTGGAGCAGTTAATGTACATCACTGATGGTAATCCATTTTTTCCCTTTTCTGGTGTTTTTGAACTTTTCTGTGTGTCTTGAAGTATGCTTGCCTTTCTTTCCCCTAATCACAGGTAATTGTGACAAGTTGCAGGCTGGATCAATGCCATGC
This sequence comes from Tragopan temminckii, assembly GCA_028571105.1. Taxonomy (NCBI): domain Eukaryota; kingdom Metazoa; phylum Chordata; class Aves; order Galliformes; family Phasianidae; genus Tragopan; species Tragopan temminckii. The sequence continues at coordinate 8,026,850 of JAOWBP010004330.1, forward strand.
CGCCTGTCGTTACCCAGATAACAGCATTATCCTGTTTGGTCAGAATTGGTTTATCGATCATAGCTCCCACAAATGTGAAGTAAATATCAAGAAATATTGTGTATTCATGCATACTCAAAAATACATGCCAAAAATCTGCCCATTTTTGCCTGCTGCATTTGCACATAGTAAAACATTACAAATGATTACTGATTATTGTACTAATTTCCATTGCTTATGAATGCAGGTACTATTGGAAATTTATTCTGAACAATCTATATTTAATCCCTTTCCTGGACTTGTTTTTGTTGATAATTCAGGCAGTATTAAAAATGTAAATGCCGCTGTAAGCTTGACTGATGTGAGGCAACGATCTGATTGGAGCTACAGATTTTTCCCCATAGAAGGTCACCCTCTTTATTTACAGCAGAAATTAAAAAAAAAAAAAAAAAAAATCATTTTGCTTTATGCAGCCATCAGAAATGGCTTATAAAACCCATCTATTGTAGATCAATATGAGAAACATAAAACCCTTCCACTACCCAAAAACTTGGGAGTCTTTTTCCGTTGTGAATGTATTAGAGCTGTATATACCGTAAGAAGTAAAAGAATTATAATTCTAGACAAAAAGCAGTGCAGCAGAACTAGGTGCCCTGGGAAGTGCCTTCCCCCAGCCACCACGCTTTGTCTGTTACTCCACCTCCCCAAAATTGTAGCTGCAGTTCTGTAGAGGGACTCTCTTCACTTTTGATCCGTAAAATGCAGTGCATGCTCAGAGCAGCAGAAATTGTAATGTTGTGTTTAATACTTAGCCAAAAAAAAATCCCAGTAACAAAACCAACGCTATTTTCTCTATAGTAATTGTTATAAAGGTATTTTCTATGCTGAAAGGCTGCCAGCCTGTGCTTCAGTGCTTTATATCAAGAACATTTCCACCTCTCATGTGTATTTCTACTTCTACAGAACTTCCAGGCGCTCCATCCAACCTGGTGATCTCCAACATCAGCCCTCGCTCTGCCACACTTCAGTTCCGTCCAGGGTATGATGGCAAGACCTCCATCTGCAAGTGGATAGTGGAAGGCCAGGTATGGCCCTGACAGAGAGCTCTCACTGAGTAAAAAAGGATCATCACAAGCAACTCATTCACCGGAGTTTGGTCCATTTATTTTAGAAATGGCTTCAAACCTGAGTTTGTGTCCTGATAGGTTCATATTTTGACCAGGTGCTAACCTGAAATTATCTCCTAGAGCAGAAGTATAGGGAGAATTGCAGTGAACGGTTAAGATGCCATTATTTGTGACACTGGGTGTATTTGTGCCATTTTCTAAGGGAATATCCTGAGATTTTCTGTCCAGGCTTCTAGATCTGAATAGGCTGAATTCTCACCTTCATCAGCCTTAAACGATATTCCTCCTTCTGCTGCCATTATGCCTTGGAGGACTTACATATTCCTCATTTGTTTTCCTGACAGATGAGCTTTGCTTCTTCCTTTCCACCCACAGATCTTTATAAATAATATAATCTGTTTTTAAGACCAAATGTTGGACTTCTTAAATCAACGTCACCACTTAGACATGTTGATACAATCACTTCACTTGATAACGAGACTGTTGTGAACAAGTTGGTACATTTTGTACAATTTACATACACATTATTGCATATTGCAGAATTAAACGCTGAAGTTTTATAATATGGTGGCTTGGCACACTTTGGGAATCATGTGTTGGAGCACCGCATTGGTAGGAATTCAATTCTGTAATCAAGAATTACAAAAAGCCACTGAAATGAAACAAATTTGAATGCTTTAAAATGGCAGTAATTATTGCCACAGTGTTGATCCACATCCTTGAAGAGCCGTGGGTACCAGTAGCAACTGGAGGGTTCTTGGTGTACAGGGAGGGAAGGGAGAGATGGGTGTTCACAAACATCTGTCAGCATCTTTTGCACTGCTGCGAAAGTCAAGGGACTGATGGTTCTGGTAGATCCTGGATCAGCCTATCCTTGCTCCAACAGCCAAAATTACAGCAGAATCTGTCATGCTGAGTCTGAGCATTTCTTTGTGCCACACCGCACTGTTCAGCTTTGGCACAGCAAGAAACATTATTCCAAATGGATTTAATACTTGGGAAAAAAAAATCTCGCTCACATGATTAACAAGAAATCTTTTCAGTTATGCAAAGAAATTGATGATTCCTTACTGATACAGTAAATCCTGTTTCCAGGATGACAGCTGCCTATAATCCTTTGTTCACAGCCCCTTTCTGCCAACAATTTATTCAAACTTTTCTACTCTCTTGAAGTGCAATCTCACAGCGACTTTAGCCAGGCTAAACCAGGAGGTCAGGTTGTCCTGTCCCCTCTCTTCATCCCCATCACTCCCAGCAAGACTTTCTTGCTCCTAGCTTCTCTATGCTGTCGTACCTGGAGCTGCTGTAGGGCTTGACCCAGCCGAGAACAAATGGGTTTCAGACAGATCAAGTCTCTGTACAGACTGTGTGCAATCAGAAGAGCCCCACTGCAGGGCAGGAGATGAGAACGTGGTGATGAGAGCAGGAGTTGAGGGCAGAAATGTCTCCATCCTGGCTTGGAACTAAGCTGCCCTGGACCCGCTGGGCTCCATGGGTTTTATGTCTACCTGTCCAAGATGCACAAACTTTCACAAAACAGTTATGCCATGATGAAGAGCCGTCCTGCATGTCCATGTTTCCCTCTGTACAGCTGGGTGGTAGTTTTGCATTGGACACCCCATTTATGTTGTACCTGCTCATTCATCTCTCTTGGGGCTACACCCTTTCTCTAGATTTCTGTGTCCTCACAAGCATGTTTTTATTCCTTCTTCCTTTATGTGGCACAAAACTTTATTGGTGAGGGCAGGTCTAGAAAATCTTCCAAGTGTTCCATTTTGGCCAAGTGCCATTTTTGAAGTCTGATACTTCATGAACACTTTGAATGAAAACACAGCTGGGAATTCCAGTTTATGTGAAATTTTTTACATCTGGCCTTGGCTTCTGCTTTTTGTGCTGGGATGTAAATTGACGGGATCCACTGTGGAACTAATTCTCAATTATGTCAGTGAACATGAGAGGAGACTCAGGTCTTTAAGATGTTAGTGCTGGTAGATACTGAAATATCAAGCGTTGAAAATCCCATTTCTGTGTTTCTAGTAAAGCCACTTTCTGTACTTCTGAAAGGATTTCTTAAATCTTTTTTCAGCAGTTTCTCTTCTGTCGTCACATTTAGACTGAGAGGACTGGAGCAAACTGGATTTCCAAACCAAAAGCTGCAAAAAAGTACCAATGCCATTTAAAAAGTATTTCTAAAATTGCTTTTCCATTACATGCAGTATAATCTAAAGAGAAGAGAGTAGAATGTGATATAAAGGTTTTGCAGACACTTGTTCAGAAGGTCCAAAAGTAATGGTCTTGTGGCATTGACACTCAGACTACATGTTCATCCCCAAAGAGTTTCAGTAAATCCTTCCTATTACCAGCAATCATCCTGTACTCTCAGATTCAGAGTATATATTGCAGACATATTTTTCTGGCAATTTGCAATGACGAATGACTATGAATCCCTTAATATGGTTTCATGTTTGCACCCTCTCTATGCTGCAGCAGATTCCGTTTATTTTGCTCTTATTTTTCTTGAGGTTTTGTTGGGAGAAGAACAGAAATGGCAGTGTCATGGCTGTTCCTTGGTATGAGCACAGGCCACAACACTGAGCTTTCCATGGGCTGATGAGAGAAGCTGGGTTGACCTCTGTTGCGCCTAATTTGTTTTTTGGTGATCAATATTATTGTGCAGACAGCAGAAGATTTGCAGCACCTCTTCACAAGTGGCATCCAGGTGTTGTGCAGGTCAGAGAGCCATGAGTACATGGGCTTACTTAGAGGATTTTCTTAACACCTTTCCGCTGTTTTTAGAGAGATTTCCTTATAATATTATGATGAGCAACAGCAGAATTGGAAAAGGGAGTTTCGAAGTACAGAAACCTTGAAAGCATCCTCACTGTGTTCTCTTGTAAAGCTGTGAGTTGGGACGGGCTTCACTTTCGCCATGAATTTGTTGGGTTTTTGTAGGTTGTCGGTGACCCAGATAGGACTCATCCATTGTACGAGGTGATTCTCTTGGTGTCATTTTCTCTTCAGAGCTGGTAAATAAAGTGTCTGAAGCCCTGACAATGTTATGACTTTGCCAATCTTTAAATCAAAAATGGGTGAATCGATTTAAGGATTTTGTAGGAAAAAAATGGCACCCAGGCTGACATCCTGTGCACCAAATTTCTCCCAAAGTGATTTCAAATGCCTGAGTTATAGACCTCTATAATGAAAACTCTGACATATCTTGAACTATAGCAGAACACAGGGTACTTCTGTAACGCGCGGAAACATCGTGTTTCCCTATCCTGCTGTTAGTGCTTAATAACTGTTCACAATTTTGGAAGCATTACTGTCTTAAAAGAAAAATTGCGGCAAATGATTTGACATTCCAAAGTTTAATTTTTTTTTGTTGAAATTTTTTTAAAGTGGAAATTCTGCAACTTCACTTACATAGCGCATCCCATCAGACAATGTTAAGTCAATTGATGAAATTTGTAAAAATTAGCAGTTTTAGAAATGGAGAAACTAGTCCGTAGAGAAGTAAAAGGTTCTGACATCATTTCCAATATTGCTTTATACCATCTCATTTCTGTAATAATAAATGAATGTGATCTTTTATTGAACATAATGCCTTGGTAACAGCCTAGAGATGGGGATTTATACGTGGCTGATAGTTATGGGGAATCATATGAAGCGATGCGGTGGAGATAGGTATTTTAATTGTGGCAGTTCCTGCTGATCTCCTGGGGCTCGTGGCCCTATTGTACTGAGAACTGTTAAGATGCAGAGTACATTTCTTAAAGAGTTTTTATGCCTATGGCAACAGCAAAACAGTTGGTGTTCTCATCTGCCTCCTAAAACAATGCACACATGAATTCGTGTGCATCTGCCACAAGCATAATCCCTTTCTGAAGTTTGAGGATACTGCTATCCAAAAACCAACAGTAAGAAATAAGCCTGCAAATTAACTTTATTTAATGCAGACTGGCTCACGGGGGACTCTGAGGCCCCCCGTAGGACTCTCTTATCCTAACCACTGCCCATAGTTCTTTTTTGCCTTGTGGGAATCCCTTTGTACTCTGATTTTTGAAACAGAAATGTTTCCTCTGATCTAACATCAGAGTTCTTCAGCAAAAAATAATTTCCTTTTCTTTCAAAAGCCTGAAACTTGGAACCTGCTAAATGCCTTGCAGAAGTTAAAAATATAGGAGCCCATCGGTGAAGATTCTCTTCCAAGACTCATTTCTGAGATAATTGCTAAATAAATGAAACTTGTACCGAGTAACAGTCACCTAGAATTGCTTGGCTGCACGATCAGAAATCACGCAGCAGTCCCCACGCTGCTTACCATGCTACCCTCGAGTCGAGTGCCCTCCTGCTTTGGAAAAGCTCCCCACAAAGGCAGCACACTCTTAAATGTGCTACTGACTGCAGCAGCAGATCAAACCCTTGAAGTTGCCCAGGTGCTGGCACCAGATCCTGGCACATTGCAAGGTATTATTCTAACTAAAGCAAGTTCCTCATCTATTTGTTTTAAGAAGTTTTACTGAATTAAAGAACTCTGCCTGTGCTTGATATCTTCTACTACTTCTCCGTCACAGCCTTTCAGCAGAGAATGAGCCTGAAAGAGGTGTACTGGGACTGTCTGTGCCCCAGGTCCCCGCACTCCTGAACCAGGTAGCAGCCACCTGGTACCTGCTGGCTCCTGAGCCTCAGGGCAGCCAGTAGAAGCGACTTGGTTGTCACTTTCCATTTCCTTTTAGGATGTACCCATCATTCCTAGCAGGGAATGCACTTACAATTAGAAAGATGTGTCCTGGGATGGCTTCTGAGGGACTTGCCTTAGTCCTGGGCACATAAGAGCTTTCACCAGCTCTCAATCAGTAAAAGATCCTTTTTTTATATTTCCCCCTTTGCAGCCAGCTGGTGAATGCACGTCTGCAGAACAGGCAGAGGTTTTGGACACCTCTCAAGCTTGAGTCAATGCTGATTGTTTACAGCCCTTTGGGCCTATGGGTCTGAACCATGTGGTCCTTAATGTGGATTAATGATCTGCCTGCTGCTGCATAACGATTGAAACCTGCAGTCTTTTTTTTTTTTTTTTTCCTATGCAAGTAATATTTTTACAAGGGTTTATTGTTCTTAGAATATAAAAAGAAAACTCTAATGCACTCCTGGAGATTATTTGCAGCCTCCAAAACACTGTGGATGGTTGCTGTACAATTACTGCAGCACTTTGAATTGACGCTGTTAAGAGCAAGGAATTTCATTAAAATAAGCATTCTAGAAAGTGTTTTCTACAGAATTAATCACAAACTTTTTATTAGAAGTTTTCAGTGTTTCTGTGACTGAAATCCATCCTCTCCTTCTTTCTTTCCTCATGAATTTTTTTATAAAGGACATTTATATCATCTATATCTATAGCATCTCTTTGTTCTCTGTGTTCGTTTTAGGGCAGTTCTGTGTTCCCAGGCAGACCTGCATTGAGCTGCTTCATTAAGCTTCTCTATCTAGGAACTTTACCAACATTCATGGAGCACTGTTGGGTCTGGGAATTTCAAAAGGTCCATAATTTACACTGAGATCTTTTTAATAAGTTCTTTGGTGTCTATCAGTGTATTTGATTCCCATCAGTACTCAAAGACCAATAAACACCTTAGCAAGCACTTTCCTCCATGGAAGCAGTCCTCTGCTAGAAAGATCACCGAGGCTTCCTCTCGCTATGCAATGCAGAACTTATTTCTTTGGCCTAATTTTCCTTGTGTCATTTCTTCATGCACAAACATAAATATGCAGCACATTGACTCCTGAGTGAGCAAAGAACTAAAACATCTATAAATAAATCAGGCTGCTTCTCCTGGAGGGAAAAAAAAAAAGGAAGTGAATGAAACCTAATTTTCTGTTTGAAATACTTGGAATTTGCTGGATAGTTTGGGCTGTGTTGCCTATCAACTGCCTTGATAATGTCTATGGCTGTAACTAGTATGCAGAAGTCGTAAGAGATCTATTTTTAAAAGACTAAAGAAGGTTACTCTTTTCACAGTAGGTTGTGAGCTTCTGAAATTTGTTGCCAGAGCAGTGTGTGGAAGTAGGTAATGTCAGTAGGTTTCAAAAGGATTAGTCACCTTCATGGACATCAAGTCCGTAAATAGATGCTGAAGGGAATAGCTGCTTTTGTCCCTCCAATATCCCTCAATACAGAATTGTGGACGCCAAGATAGGGTGAGGGAACTGATTTCAAATGTGGCCAGGCTCATGGCTCTCACCAAATGGTATTTTCTGTTGTTGGAGCTGGAATGCCAGCTGACTGGAGTGTTTGTCCATCCCTGAAGGTGATGAAGTGGGATCTTTCTGGAGCTGCAGTGAAAGAACAGAGTGATAACAACATTTCATTGAAGCACTGACCCTCTTTCTTTATGGCAGGTTTGAAGCACTGGAGTAAGAGTGCATGGTTAAGGAATTATAGCAGGGAGCCTTGTCTAACATCCCGTCCCTCTGCTCTTGTGACCCTCTGAAGTGACGCTCAGCCATCCACCAGCTCTCATCCATCTCCCTTTCCACGCTGTTCAGCACACAGCCCTGCACACCAGCACAGGGTCTCACATCTCACTGGCCTTCCTCTCACACTTTGTTGGCTTCCTCCTGAAGCCCTCGTTCAACTCCATTGCATCTCCAGCAATCTATATGGAAAGCAGCGCTCTCAGTTCCTATCACTTTTGTCCCTTCTAACAGTGCTGTGGCTGAGGGACTGTGTTGGGCTGACTTTCAGCAGAGTGCTGGGATTAATTAATACAAAGCACTGCACGTGGAAGAGCCTGGTCTAAGTGCATCCCAGCAGCTGAGGTTAAAACACTTCTGTACTTTGACTTTGTTCTTGTTTTTCTGTCTTCATTTCTGTGGCATTTGTCTCCATTGAGACTTATTTAGTATGCATCAGTTCATGTGAGTTATTATCAAGGCTATTCTTCATTTTGTTATATTACTCCATGATACTTTCGTATTGTTGCAGTGAGATTGAATTGGGTAATAGCTCTCCCACAGTGTTCTTCTGGAATAGATCCTCTCAGAGAATCCCAGTGAAGTCCCAACAGTACAAGGAGAATTGGCTAATGTGGCCATGCTCTCACTAGAGCTTTTTCATATGAAAATAAATATTAACTGGATGCTGTGTGTCCAGAAGTATTTTTCCTCCCTTGGTAGTGGAGGCACGCATTGTAAAAAAAATGAGTGTATGTAATTATCTACATATATATGCATATACACACACATACTTGTGTTTGCATTGACCTTTCCCATCTGTAGGTGGGCGTACTGGGTGATGAAGAGGAGTGGGTGAGTCTCCATGAGGTGGACAATGAACCCGATGCTCAGATGCTGGAGGTACCAAACCTTACTCCTTACACTCATTACAGGTAAGAACAGCAGGTAATTAGCTGCAGCACGATTAAAAAAAAATAGCAGCGTGGAACAGCTTTCCTAATCAGGAACAGCTGGTTGTATTTTGTTATCTGAACAAAAGGGAAAAGGTTCACTGTTTCCACAGTTTATACTTAAAATTACTTGTCTGATACTGTTAATTGTAATTTACATGCAATACAGTTCATAACGTTAGAAAGGAAGCCAAGTGCACAGTGAGGAGGTATTTGGGTTACTGATATCCTGTGACTTCCCTCATCTGAAGAGTGCACCACTGTAACATCAGTCAGTGACAAATCAATTGTAGTTAAACTGGTGCAAACTTGTAATTACGTATTTACACCAGCTTAAACATTTTATTGATTTAGCTTAATTTGGTAACATCAATTAGATGAAAACTTGGTTTATAAGAATTTCCCGAATTAAACTTAATAGATATATGCAAGGTTTAGGCTGATTGAGGTGAATCTACATCATGGGTGCACCCCAGTTAAATGAGATGGATTTTTAAAATCAATGCAATGCAAATGATGTGTTGATTTAGCGCAGGCAAGACCTGAGAATTTGAGATATTCAGTCCTAACAGAAAAATGCTTTAAAAAATAGCTTGTTAGAGTCCCTACAAAAAAAAGAAAAAAAAGAAAAAAAAAAAAAAAAGCCAATCCTTAAAGATGGAGAGAGTCATACATGAAGTGCAAGTTGTACCACAGCTCAGTGTTCAGTGTCCATGTGAAGTAAGCATCACCTAGCATCTGCATGGAGAAATGCCTTAGGGATAACACAAAATAAGGAAGTATATGATGAGTTTGGGATTTATTTTGTAAACATTGAACTTTTTGGTTTGTTTGATTGCTACGTTTGTCTCTCTGGAGTATTGTGCTCATTTTCCTTGTGTACCTATTGAATACTGGAGTGACCCCCTCTGATTTTTTTCATCATCATTCACACGCTAATGCGGTTCCTTGGACTTTGGCTGGCTGTTTCCTCTCAGGCATGCACCAACACAGGGATGAGCTTTTGAGTTTTGTTTACATAGAACAATTTTATTTTGTTTTTGGAAATCCAGAAGGTTGATGCCAAATGTATTTATTGTTCTATAATCAGCTTTAATCATTACACGTCAAGGAAATAAATAATGAGAGCTAATTATGAGAACCCATCTTTATTGGCCAGCTTCTTTTCTACGTTTTGTGCCAATGCTTTGAGAGTAGAGTCAAGGACAATATTTATTCAGTGTATTTGCTCAATGTGTTTCCTGTAGTGCCTTTTCTAGGGTTGATCAGAGCAGATAAACAAACACAGCCTTGTTGACTAGCTCACCCTTATCCCAAATTCAGCCGTTAGGTCCAAAAATGCAGTGCTTCGTATGAGCAGGTCATATGCTGGGTACCTCTAATGGACGTACTTGTGCCCATGAAGGGTGAGAGCACCTGAAATGAACAGCACATCTTAATTATTTGGTGCTTCCTGCAAAAAGATTTCTCTGAATCTTCTGTGACCCAGTGGGGATTTCTATTGTGGAAGAGATGGTTTCAAGCAGACAGGTTATTTTTTAAAGAGCCATATCCATATTAAATAACTTAATCTTTCTTGTGCAGGAAGGCTGAAAACGCAGCGCGAGGATAAATCAGCTTCTTTCAACCAGTAATTGAGGGGAAATGTTATCACTGGTATATTTTTTATATTGACAGGGAATGAGAATATCTCAAGTTTGATATTTTAATACCTTTCTGGATGTATTGTATAAACACTGCAAAAGAAAATCACTTACTGCCAGCATAAGCTCATCAGACTTGGCATAATTAACATAAATTTCTCACACAAATACCTAAGTTTCTAATCGACCCTAAGCTAATCTCATTTTCATTTTCATTTTTTCTAATACCTGAGAGGATCTGAGCACAGTTACCACAAACCATTCAGCCGTGAATACAACGGGGACCTGCACACAACGACCTTTGCAGGCTGTTGAGTTATACCCTCCCTGTAGCTCCCCATCCCTCCTGCTCCAGGGGGCTCTCGGGTTGATCCCACACTCTGCCTCTCCCTTCCACCCCAGGTTCCGGATGCGGCAGGTGAACGTGGTGGGTGCCAGCCCTCTGAGCCAGCCCTCACGTGTCATCCAGACCCTGCAAGCCCCTCCAGACGTGGCCCCTGGCAGCGTGAGCGTGCGCACGGCCAGCGAGAGCAGCCTGCGGATGCGCTGGGTGGTGAGATGGGGATGGATGGGTGCAGGGGTGGGGTGCTGGCAGCTGGGATGCAGCTCGGTCCCTAGGAGCTGCCTGCAGCTTGGGAATGCTTTTCCCTCGTGTTCAGCATGAGGCTGACGGCAAAATTATTTCCTTTTTTCAGAATAGTCGGAAATCTGAGACTTACCTTAAGTGCCTTATTAATCACTTAAATTGCCTACTGCCACTGCCTGTGCCACTTCATCAGGGGAATATATGCCTGTGTGTAAAACCTTGGCTTCTGAGACTCCAGTTCCACCGTCTGGGTCAACATGCGGGACAGAAATATAATGCTGGAGCCAATTTGCAGTTTCCTGGGGCTCAGTTGTTTGTGCTGAGTAAAACTGTCCCCAGGAGGTACACAGGGGCCATTGACAGCCATTCTGCAGGTACTGAGCAGTTCAAAGATGGCAAAGTTTGCACATTACACTCCTGTAGGAAGATAGATATGGGAAAGGCTGTGGGGTTATGTGATAAAATCTAGAAACAAAGAATTAATTGCAAAGATGCAGTGGTTGGTGACACCGTTGTGCTCCTTTGACTGTCTCACTTACCACACACCGGGACTTGTTTGGCAATCGGTTTGCTCCAGAATGGTTTTATTTCTCCCTGGGTAGGATTTTCTGGGGGTTACTGTGGCGTGAAGCTGATGAAGCACAGGTTTCCTTTTGCCCACACGTTAGCTTTTCCATGCATAAACTCATTACAGCTGGGAGACAAAATCTGGCTATGGAAACAAGAGAGGGTCACTCTCATCAGTGGGGAATAATTCCAGTTTGCTATTGAGGAGCAGGACTGTGTTCTGAACCCTGAAAGACTGACAGATCTGACCTGTAGACACTCAGTGTCCATGAAATGTCTCAGGGTCCCACCAAATGAACAGCGGTGTCTATAGGAGAGCTTTGGCACTGGTGGGTCTGGTAGGGTCTGGTAGGACCCACATAACTCATTCATGGCTTCACCATGCCCACATTTTTAGACCTTTGGTACTATGGCTACATATCTTACATCAAAATCAACTCCAAGTTGTTTTCAGAAACTTTTAGACTTGTGTTTCCTTGCTATCTAGGAAGCGCCTGGTTTTCATGAGTCCAACTGTGCAGGGTTCAGGAGGAGCCAATAGCACAGCTAAAAATGCCGCAGTGTACCTTTTTCATGCTTGAGATAACATCAGCATTTGAAAGCATTTAATCTCTCTTTCTCAAGACCTGCAGGTGAATCTGTGTCCCTCTGGGAGCTGGGAATTCCTTCCTTCCAACAGAACAGGGGTCACATTTTTAGCCCTGCTTGCCTGCAGGGTATAGTCTTCTGCGCTGTGAAATGTTAATGGATATCAAACTTTGCCAGTGACTCAGAACTGAATCTCAGCCATCTGTAGCATCGTGTAGTTAGTTTTATGAAGAAAAACTTGAAACTTCACGAAGTAGGCTAATTATTTCATATTTTAATCTCTGAAATTGCTTGGGGAGTTGGAATACTGGAATAAATCTCTGCTGATAAATGAGCAGGGAGAGAGTCAGTAAAAAAAAAATATATTTGAAAAAAAGTACGATAAATGAATTTGTCACATGCTTCAGCAATTTATCATTCATTTCCATATTTAATCACAAAGTCCTGAATATATTGCATTGGTTTCATCTCTGTTGATGCACCCACAGCAAGTGGCATAGTTCTGTCTGCGTATCGATGTGGCACAAAATTAAAGTTAAAATTGAAATCTCAAACAACACAGAAATTAGAGGCCATGAAATGTAAATCAGCCCCTCCATCTCTTTTGCCATCTTGTGGCCTTGCATGACTCCAGACCGCCCTGGTATGCCATTTGCAAAGCTCTGGCACCGTGCTATGAGCTGTAATATTGGGCTTTTCTTTGGCTTTCTCCCCCAGCCCCTGCCCGACACGCAGTACAATGGCAACCCAGAGTCCGTGGGGTACCGCATCAAGTTCTGGCGCGTGGATCTGCAGCCTACCGCCCTGCTGAAGGTCATCAACGATCGGCTGGAAAGGGAATGCACCATCGAGGACCTGGAGGAGTGGACGGAATATGAGCTGCAGATCCAGGCCTTCAACGCCATCGGAGCAGGACCGTGGAGCGAAGTGGTGCGAGGTCGGACGCGGGAGTCCGGTGAGTCAGAGCCCTGCGTCGGCTGGGAAGGACACGTCAGAGAATTTTCAGCCTGTGATGCTTTTTTCTGTTCAGTTTTTTTTCTTGTTGACCCATTAAATCGAAAACAGAAGGAAAACGAATGATCTCTGGGTGCGCTGAAGGCGAAAAGAAACGGAGATGTTTGCGGGAGCTTATTTATATATTTAAGTATTTTACTCCTCTCGTGTTCTCATACGTAAACCTATAAACCTGCAGGAAAGGTTTGTTTAAACCTTGTTTATTTAAAGCAAATAAAACAAACTCTTCCTGCTCCTGTCACGGTTTGGCAGCATCACAGGCAGCACAAGGAGCTCATGTCCATCCTTCTCTGCCTCTTCTTCCTCCTTAACAGCTTCACTGCCCTTCATTCTTCCTTTCCCCCATCCACTCTTGGCCTGAGGCAGGTTTTCTGGCAGTCGTGGTTATCTGAAATTTCATTTCAAGCACTACGTATTTCTAAAAGGGCACAAATTATTTTAGAGGGCTAATGAGCCACATGGAAGTGAGATAATTATTTGAGCTTTTGATGACACATTTTCAAAACTACCTTCTAAAACTGTGTACAGAAGGTTATATAGACATAACCTTCATGTAGACATAACCTTTATGTAGACATAACCTTCACGTAGGCATAGAGCACAGGTACTGTGTTGTCTGATTCATCCATACTATCATAGAGACTTCAGACTGTGTCAGCAAACTCACAACTTTGGGCAGCAGTAAATTACTGTTAGCACAGCAGCAACAGTAAAGACAGATCTTGAAAAGCTGCTCCCTGGCTGTTAGCTTTCACATCACCTATTCCCAAACCTGCCCTGCATGCACTTAATAAATTAAAATTTATGTTGCAGATGAATAAAGGAAAAGATGACACGTGGTTTAAAAGTTAACTACTAAAAGCTCTTTGTGACTTGTATTTATGCAAAGCCCAGTGCTGATATTTTTTCTTACTATTTTTTTTTTCCATTTCTCTTCATGAAAATGTTTTGGAATTCAATTACATCCATGCCCCACCTTGATATGAGCATGCGTGTGCACTCTGCACCATGCAGCATCATTTGGCATGAAGCGTGAGAGCTGTGCAGAGTGCACAATTTGCTCTGCTGCCTCACGTAACTGTCCTTTGAACTGCTGAGAAGAAGGCTAGACAAAGTCATCCCACTCCATTAAAGTGGTGCTTTTTGGGAAGGAGTAATTGGAAAGCTATTGCCAGAGGTATTTTAAACAGGGCATGTTTGTACTGGAGTTAGAGATAGCATGACCTAGACAAAGTAGTTTTGAAGTGTTTTGTGTCATAATAAAAAGATACCACGTTCTCCATTTTCTCCTTTCCACTGCTCTTCAAACGCTTCTTTTGAAAGGAAGTAAATACTAAGATTAAGCAATTTCATAAAACCTTAGGATTACAGTGCTCTTGCTCAGCATCTAAAGATCAGAGGTTACACGTGTGTGTTTGGCATTTCCTCTTGCAGTATTAAAAGAGGGTTGACTTGAAACTGATTATACGAGGCACGCTGAAACCAGGATCAGAATAATACGAAGCTGTGATCTGGGCCGTAAGGACTCATTTGTGTGTGGGTTTTTTTTCATGTACTTTCTTTGATACTAACATCTGATTTCTTGAATAGAGCAAGTCAAGGCTCAGACTTCTGGTTGCATCTTTTTAGGTTTGCGGTACACAAAAAGCGCTGGCATAGCAGCAAGCTGCGTGAAAGGGAATCTGCACTTAACCTGTGTGCACCTCCAAATGGAGTTAAAATATGGATAAAAGTTACCTATACCCAGAGAAAGAGGTCACAGCACTTTTTAGAACTGGCTTTTGAATTATGAGAGAAATTGCACGTATGCTTTCAAAGTACTTTAGGTCTCCTAAACATCATGGTGTTAACTGCAGAGTAACAAGCTCAGTCTCCACTCTATACACTGTAAATGATAGCGGGCATGATAAAGAGAAAGCAAGAAAGTGTGAAGAATTGTAATGTGTAGAGAAACTTTGATGGGGCTGATTTGTTTTAAACATAAACCCTCTTATTTTCAAACAGTTCATCCCAAACACACCTCACTCAGTGCCTTGATATCTTCAGGCATTCAGTTACACGAGTGCGTGTGCTTGCCTCACAAAATGAGCTCCTACATGAGCATGGGCACACGCACATAGCAAGGATCAGTCCCTTGATTTGTCAGAGCCTGACCTTCACGAAGCAGTTACCGTGTGATAAAGCATGGCTGGGTAATTCAGATGTGGCCCAATGTCACTGCAGAGATTTGTCAGTTTGTACAAGCTGAGAGTGGGCCCCTGATATCTAATTTTATAGGCAAAATGCTTCCATGCTGTGCTGCAGCTATGTTGCTTTTGCCATGAACCTAGCTCCAAACTTGTACTTCTTAATTGATGTCAGATGTACCATATGCCAGCTTAATTTTTACTTTCAGAAAACAATTAAGGGTATTCAGCTAAAATGAGCTACAAAAAATGGAGAGAACCACGTCATCACACTATCTAGCTGTTTTAGAATGCCAGAATACAAACTAGCTTATTGAAGGCTGCTTGGGGCCCAGTTAAAGACATGCAACAGCATCATTTGCTGTATATTAAATACGGTTTTATCAGATGTAGAAAGAGGATGCGTGATCTTAGATGTCAGCACAGATAACTAAAAAACTGGAGTTGTTACTGTTAACTTGAGAAGTCCCAGTGCAAAGTACCAGTAACTCTATAATTTCCTATATTTGATCTTCTAAAGCACATCGTGCAGCTGGCACTTTGCTGGATTAGCTAATCATTTCGTTTCGGTCTTTCCAGTTCATTTCTTTCAAGCTCTGAGATATTTTTTTTTTTGGACACTGTTGCTTGGCTTCTGCTCTGTTCTTGTAGGTTACTAATGGGAGCTCTGCTTTGGAGCTTCCAGCAAAGTCTTCAGTCTGACGGTTAAGGAAACAGCATCAGAGTTTGCAGGGGAAAGAGGGATTATACGCCTCACTCAAGTCACTGATCAGTCATAGCAAACCGTAATTACTATGAAGCAGGATATCCTGAGTGAGGAGAGGGGTCGGATAAATGGATGTTACATTTCAATTCATTCTTTAAAGGGCTGATCAAACTGCGTTGCCTGATAAGAGACGGGCAACAATAAAATCTGTAATATCAGCTGCACACCCTGAATTCATACATCCAAATTAAAACGTAATTCTCAACACCAGTATGACAGTAGCACTGGAAAATTAAAGTAGAATGAAATACACGATGAGTACAAGGATGTCTGCCATTCAGGTGCTGGGCTGAGATTCCTCCCCAGCGAGAGGGGACATTGAGCTGTTCTGGCCATTGCTGGGGATTAAGAGGAGTGTGGGCTAATAAACCTTCCCATCTGCCATTCTGTCCTTTGTGAGCTTCAGCATCCCCCTGCCAGCAGCAGGATGGCACAAACACCTCAAAGCAGCCATGCACACAGGCCGCAGCCCGACCTTTTGTGAATTTGGGATATCCGGTGGCTGCTGATCAAAGGGGAAAAGAAATATTTGTAAAATAAAGGAACTTTTGCTCCTGAAAGGGTTCAAACCAGATAAAATAAAAATAAATGTGGCTGGAAAGGGCTTCTTTCCTCTTTGTGCTCTGGTTTCCTGCGACCCACCTCCACCCTTTCTCTCTCCAGAAGTGATTCATGTGGGAGTAACTCTTTGTGAAGATCTACAGATAAAGTTGTGGCAGCTATCCAAAGACATTCATGGCTCCTGGCAATCTATTTTCCTTTAACATAATTATATTCTTGTGGGGGATAAATCTAGGAGATTTAGAAAAAAAAAAAAAAAAGAAAAAAAAAAAAAAAGAGCATTTAAGCATTAGAGGGGCAAAAAAATCGGATTTCAGTCTGCTGCAATGGCGTGTGATGGTGCCCTGCTTCTCGTGTCCCAAATAATTGGTAACAGGGAAATTGTTTCAGAAATGACTATCTCTGTGGTTAACCTTGAGTGCACAGGGGTGGGGGCTGGTGTATTTTATTTTTCCATTTATATTAATTCTGGTGTCATACTCATTATCTTGTTCATGTTGCTAGGAGATTCGGGCTAGCCTTCAAACCAGCTGATCTGTTCTTTCATTCGGACAGCCAGGGAAGCATTACTTTTTGGCAGAGATTTGTGCTCCGCTTTGCGATGTACTCAGGACCTAATCAAGCCTTGCTGTCCACGAGTACTCATGTAACATAACGTGGTGAATGTTCTCTCAAGGTTTGACAGGTGTATCACGCTTTAGGAGAGATTATACCCTTCAGATGTTGGAAATGCCATGAGGAAAAAAAAAAAATTGGAAAAGGGCAGCATAAAATGTGAACTCTTAAAAATAGTCTGGTTCTGCTTGCATAACATTGCATAGCTATTAAGCTTGCCCACAAAAGCTTGCCGTTGCCTGGTGGTTCTGCATTGGGTTGAGTTTTAATGGCATGAGAAAATGCAGGTTTGCTCCTCTGTCAAGTAACAGAAAATTACAGTGTTCCTGTGCCATCCGTTCTAATAATGATCTTGGTTTCATAAGAGCCAATTTTACAACATAAATGAAATAGGCATATCTTTCATTTACACCGTATCAGTTCCTGAAAATACACCTTGCCTTAATGTATCTGTCTATAATTGATGTATTGCAAATGTTAAGCACCATCGCATAATCAAGAGGCTTCGAGGTTAAAACACTTCTCACTGAACTGGGAGGTCTGGGTGCAATCCAGTGGCTGGAATTATTGCTAACTCTAGACAAGATGCTGTAATTTCCTTTTGAATAATATAGGAAGCCAGGGTGGCATAAAACTTCATGTTAGAACAGATCATACTATAAGATAAACTCCCATTCATAAAGATTTCTCACTTTTGGCATAGGGAAATAAAACGTACGGGAGAGAAAAGCCTGGTAGATAGACTTTGTAGAAGTCTAGCAGTCTAAACGTAACTCTAATTACTGCAAATATAAAGAACCTGAAGTTTATTCGTGTCTGCCTGTATTTAGTGCCTGTCTGTAGACAGTGCTTAGTGGTGAGTGTTAAGCTCTTTACAAATACTGTGTTTCTTACATGAACTGGTAAAAGAATGTGAAGTAATCTGAAATGTAAAGGTGGCGTATAATAAATACGAGAGAAAAAGGCATTGTCTAGAGTGTTTCTGAGTGCTTTGGGATTAAGGTAGTCTTCCAAGAGATCCTAAAACAATCCCAGGCAGACAGGGAGATGGAACAGCATCACCTGGAAAGCCTTACCTCTTTCGTCTCTGATTCCAGTTCCCTCTGCTCCTCCTGAGAACGTGTCTGCTGAAGCCGTGAGCTCAACCCAGATCCTTCTGACATGGTCTGCAGTCCCAGAGTCAGAGCAAAATGGTCTCATCCTGGGTTACAAGGTACGCAGCTGGAGCTTCATGTTCACTTTGTTATTAAAGCACTACCTGGCTACATTTTTCTATTTATTATTTATTGCTCACCTGAGGGATGTTAATATCATCCATAACTCAACAGGATGAGATATCAGAAACGTGCTGGTTTTGGAAGGGTTGATTGCTGAATTTAATCTCATATCTCGTGAAAAGGAACATTTTAAATGCATGCCCCTTTTTCAATTCTCACGTAATAACTTTTTCTTTCTGTATTCATATGCATTTATTCCACATTGTTCTGCAGATACTTTACAAAGCAAAAGATTTAGACTCTGAACCAAGGAGCCAAACAGTAAGAGGTAACCACACGCAGTCCTGCCTGCTGTCCGGCCTGCGCAAGTATGTGCTCTATGAGATCCGGGTGTTGGCATTCACTCGCATTGGGGATGGAGTCCCCAGCTCTCCTGCTGTTATAGAAAGAACCAAGGATGATGGTAAGTGTATGGGTTACCAGAATAAGGGCCTTACTTAGTCCTGATGATAACGCCACTTTCTTGTAGTGATGCAAGTGTATAGAAAGGCCAAGCTGAGGTTGTTTGGATTGTTTTTTGACTTTGAACTTAAAGGAATTGATCCTTACTCTGCATAACAGCACTGCTCCATTGGCCATGGGATGAGAATTTGGCAGAAAACCAGTTGCCCATTTCCTCTTTCCCCTCAGTTAGTGAAGAGGAAAAAATCTAAAATGATTTGTCCTCTGGAGCTCGATGTAGAAAATTTCTACCGTAGACAATTTTTAGAGCCCAATTATAAATGCCAATTGATGTTCAATCATGCTCTAAGCAAAAAGTAGAGCACTGCAATTGGAAGCAATAAACAAACCTGGGTCTGCTCGGGCTGAAGGAGAGATGTGGAATTTGCAGCTTCGACAATCCATTCTCATTTTCCAAAAGAATAAGGACTGAGCCAGGAAGGGTTCATAGCAGCCCCTCTTTGTAGCCTCCTCCAGTGCTTCCCATGAGCTCAGGGTCTCCGGAGTGCAATTTGCTCTGATGAGAGACCCTGAGCAGCCCCTTTTTCACCCCAGTCCTGTTTGAACACATCTATGGGGTGAGAGCGTTCCTGCTGATGGAGTTTGACAGAAATTTAATTCAACTCTTGATGTATTTCTGCCTTTGCAGTTGCTTTTAGTTTCATTGCCTTTGCACTATTAAATGATGGATAGTGTCTGTGTAAGAGGCTTCTGCTTATTAGTCCCAATGAATGAAAAATAAGAAAAATAAAAAAACAAAAAGAAATCTCTTTTCTCATCAAAATGTTCCCAGTAGAAACGGAATAAAAATTGGTATCTACAAGGAACTTCATTAAAGCAAACACATTCAGACTCCTGGCTTAATGTGGCATTTACTACAGTGTGTAAGGACAAGGATGAGATGGAGTGGCAATAGGGGTAGGATTGAGTGGGGACAGGGATGGGGCAGAGCAGGAACAGTCACTCCCAGGCATTTTTGTAGCCGTTTTCTCAGCATTCAGCCTGTGTGGTGACTTTGAAAGGAAACAAAGATAAGTTAATATTAGCAGAACTCTGCAGGGAATGAAAGAGCAGTCACAGAATTGTACACATCAGACTATAATGTGAAATATTTAAAACTGTTTGTTTTAGATAACCCCATTATAGCAGTTCCCTCCTTAAGTGCCTGTTGGCAAATGATACAAATTGTTCTTCCTTCTCCGTACTCCTGACATAAATATGTTGTGTCTCCTCTGGGCTCCGCTTAATTAAATGTGTCATCAGGGGTGAGGCAGGTGGAATTTGTGCCGAAGGGGAAATTTTGGAGATGCAAATGTGTGAATTAACATCTCCTCACCTCACAAACCCGCGATGGCCATTGCAGCTGCCAGCTGTCTGCATCAGCGTGCATCGGGTTCGCTGCCTCAGACCCCTGTGTTTAGAACGCACATGTAAAATCAGAAGGCAGTTCAAAGCCAGCACTGGGGCCACAGAGAGGAGATATTATTCAATTCCAACACCTGTGGACGGAATTCCTCTGAATCCATGCGTTTTGCATGCGTATGGGTGCTCCTAACCATCTATTTATTATTGGCTGCAGTTTGGCTGCCTTCTGCGCGATTGGGAAACTTGTAACCTCTCTGACACCTTGTGCCTGCTGGCACTATCTCTGTCCCCCTGCAGCTCCCGGGCCACCCGTCAGGCTGGTGTTCCCCGAGGTGAGGCTGACATCAGTGCGCATCGTCTGGCAGCCACCAGAGGAGCCCAACGGCATCATCCTGGGTAAGGAGCCGGGAGGAGAGGGTGGGGAGCAGAGGAGCTGCGGCTGTTGGGTTTTCCTTCTGCTTGCACGTTGGGTTAGAAACCACGCTTAAGCAAATCTGTGGCTGAAGAGAGGAAAATAAGTCCTGCGGTGCCAGGCTCTGCGGTGTGTGTTTTCCCAAGTCAGGATTACGCTGCATTCCTGATGCTGTGTTTGAATTTTCATCTGTCCATCTATATTTGTACATATAACCTGTTGAGCTGCAGCAGGGCAGAGTGGGATTTTCCCCTCCTTTCCTTCCCTCCTCCTTGCCATGCATCCCTGACTTCCCAGTTTCATGAGTGCTTCCGTTTCGCTGCTTCCTCCAGCCAGTACTGTTGCCAGGTTGCAAGATGTTAAATCACACTTGGCTTTTTATCAGAGGCAACAGGGGCAGCAAGGCACGCCAGGAATTCATGACAAACCTCCTTACCTTCCTGCTCTGAGAACTCAGAGCACACCAGCAGCTCCTTGTACTTCTAAAGCATTGAAGGTTTTTACAGTGCAAGAATCCATTCATGCATCTTAAGTTAATGTATCTAATATTTACACAGCAATTCTGCCTGTGTTC
Organism: Tragopan temminckii; assembly: GCA_028571105.1. NCBI lineage: Eukaryota > Metazoa > Chordata > Aves > Galliformes > Phasianidae > Tragopan > Tragopan temminckii. The sequence continues at coordinate 8,047,954 of JAOWBP010004330.1, forward strand.
TGTGCTGATGTGGAGCACGTTTTGTTGCAGTCCAAGCAGGTGAGTGAGGATTATCCCTATAAATATCCCTTTAGATAAAGGACTGGTCTGGTGCTGTGTGTAGCTCTTGAGTCAAGAGCTGAGTCTTTGCTGAGGTATGCAGTTTCTAACTGTTCTTGTGGGTTAATCCTGGCACCTGGAGACACAGAGAAAGCATCAGATGGGATCCAAAGGCACTCGAGGAAGCTTGGCTTCCAGGCTGCCTTGTTGCTTTGATCTGTTGCTTTTGTTTTAAGGAACTGTGGGTCCTATAAACTTGCTCTCCGTAGAGGTTGGGATTTGAATCACAGGATGTGGTTAAGGAGGAAAAAAATCACTTGGTACACATGATGAGAAAGTACTAAAGATATTTAGGTGCCCCCCACTGTTTCGATGTCTCACCTTGCTGCACTTGGTCAGCATCTTTTGCTGAAGTTTCAAGTTCTGTGGAATAAGAACTCTTGTATTCGGGCTTCCCACAGTGCCCTGTGCAATTCATCCACTTCTTGTTCAATTCGTGGTCAATACCACAGTGCTGATGACAAAATCATACAAATGCAGAGCTGGGAGGAAAGGTGGAGGGGTATTCCCCTAAAGAGTGCTCAGCATGGAGACTGCAGGCTCCTTTGACCAGCACAGTCCGTTCCCAGTCACACATCCCAGGGTGCCTGGCACTGCCTTGCCTTTTTTTGCAGCACTGCTGTTGTAACTTAGTAAGTTTATGACCTGCTATTAATTCCTGCCTTTTTTCTGCAGTACAATTCCAGGTCAATCCTTCTTTTACACGTACATTAAGTTTTTTATTTTCTGTAAGTGCAATGCTCTGCATATATTTTTATTGAATTTCAGCTTTCTGATTCCAGACCAACTCTCCTCATTATCAGAATCACTTTAAATTACCGTCTTGTCCTCCAAAGGGCTCAGAACCGCTCCCAATTTGGTTTTAGTTTTGAAGTTTGCAAGCAGAATGGCAATTCCATCAACCGGGTCATTAATGAAAGTATTGAACAGAAACAGACTCGGGACTTATTCTCGTGAGACCTTACTTAATATATCCTATGCATTTCTCAGCCAACTATTGCTAACAACATTTTGACTTTTTCTTTTAAGTGATCACAGCAGAATGTGCCATATTTTTTTTTTAGGTTCTGTCTCTCTAGCTTGTTTCTGACAGGGCTGCTTGGAACCATATTAAAGCCTTACTTAAAGTCAATGCGGATCATATCTACTCTTCCCACCTGGCCAATTACACTGTCAAAGCAGAAAACAGATTATTTGGTATTTATTATTTGTTCCAGACAAATACATATTAGCTGTTCTCTGGCAATTTATTATCCCTGTGGATGGTTATATATTTACTCATATTTTTTCCAGGGTCTTTCTGGGTATTAAACTTTGGCTTGATTTGTCCATAATTCCTTTGGTCTTTCTTCCTCCATTTTATGAGATAAAGCATTCAGTTTGCCCTTCGGTAATATTCTGGGATGTCACCTATCCTCAACAAGTTCTTGAATATAATCACTGATTATTGAGAGATGGCTCCTGCTAGTTATATAGCACTGCAGGGCAAATTTCATCGGGCCTTTCTGACTTGATTACATCTAGCTTAGCTAAATATTCGTTAACCTGTTCTGTATTCTAGCCTACATCCTTCCTTCTATTGTTGTCAGTTTTAATTTGTGTTAAGAATCTAATTAATAATCAACTTTTTTGTGTGTGAAAATGAAGCAACCGAGGTGTCAGCCTTGTGCTCTTCTGTGTCACTTGTCTTGAGCTCATCTTTTATTCCTAATAGTTGACCTCTCCTTCTCTCTCTTGTATGTTGAATATCTTTCCAAAACCTTTCTCGTTGCCTTTCCCCTTTAAGTTCGAACTCACCTGCACTGTAGCTGTTCTGACTTTGTCCCCATGTGCCAGTGCTGTCTATTTATACACCCCCTCAGCAACCCATCCTGTTTCAACGTTTAGTACAATTCAGTTTTGAATTTGAAGGCATTAGTGAGGTCTGAATGCAAACATATTGGGCTCCTAACATCTTTTGTCCGCATTGGGATCATTGTACCTTTATTTTTGTCTCTTTTCGAACAGTCTGCTAACCTGAATTCCTTTTTCCCATAGAATTCCTTCCCAGGGGGCTCTACCTACCAATTGCCCCAGTCCACCTCTTTGAGGTTCATTGTCTTTATTCAACAGCTCTCCCTCCTCTTTTTTGTTTGATAGCAGAAAAATTGAGGCTCATGGAGGAAGCAGTTAACTGCCGATGTCAGAGAGAAACAGTAAAAATTACTCACGCTGAGTTATTTCTGTGATCTTTTCGAGGAAGTAAGGAGCGCTTCAAAAATAGCTAAAAAACCAGCGTGGCATTGTAACTAAAGGTTGCGTGTTTACCTTCATTCTTGTGCACTTTTCAAATCTTATTGCTGCAATGAACTTTTGAAACAGCATTGTAACCACCACAGCCAAGGTCAGTGAAATAGAATTAGTGGAAAAAACAAGTTAACATAACTTTGCAGGCCGCCCTGTTATTCACCAGTGAGGCCGCAAAGAAAAAAAATACTTTTTTTCTGCAAGAGCAACTTCTATTCCCAGCCTCTGAACTAATGTTCCTGCTCTGCTGGCTTTGTCCTCTGAGTATACAAGCACCTTTGCAGCTAACATTTTTGTAATCTACATCAAAACATGTTCTAGCATTTCAGAGGGAGATTAACAGGATGAAATACTGGCAGGCACCAAGAGGGAAAACTGCTTGTTTGTTTGTTTAAATATTTTACTGTGGAGGACTGCTAGATATCTCCACGTCTCCTTTTGGGAGTGTTGCAGTAACCAACTTGAGGCTTAGCTCCGTCTTCTTTTTGGCGCTCTGTTCAGCAGCACCCAGCGTAGCTCCTTCAAACGCCGTTGAAGGAAAACGATGCCTTAATGTGTGTATATGCAGTTCTATCAGTGGGCTTTGCCTGTACCGAGAGCTGAGGCACACTTGCTGGTTAGTATTCCTCACGGTATCCTTGCGTTTAGCGTTTACCTGAAGCTTACAGCGAAAGAGTGTAAGAACTCCACTGAGAATTAGAACCGAAATTGGATGTAATCCATGTTTGCAAATGCATATTTTGATCCTGGGCTGCATTTGCACACCCGCTGGCCCTTAAACAGATAAGCAGTAAAATCAACAAACTGGATTGCTACTCCGCCAGGCAGACCGTAACCTCCCAGTATCGTTTGGCTCTCCCTAAGTTCTGTGACAAATTAATAAGTGTTTGTATCTCTGCTGCACCGCGGCCTGCATGAGCGGGTGCTGTCAGTTCTGAAGGGTTTTGTATGGTGATGAGCTTGAAAGCTCTTCTATATTCATGGGGTGTTGTCATCTTCCTGCCTGTGTGCTTTGGGGAATCTGGTGGCTGCGTTAGTGACCTAACGTTTAACAGGCAGTTCAGGCTGTTGCCATTTTCTGAGTTCAGAAAGCGTAGCTCATGAAACCGCTCGCAGTTGTGCAAAAAAATATTTAAGGAGATGCTAATGCAAAAATAAGCCTTGTTTCAGTGAATAAATAAACTGCCGAGGAAATGGTCTTTCAGGGCTTTTTTATGCAGTTTGGCTGGTGATCAGCACAACTCCAAACGACAAGAGATTTGGGACACCCAATGCTGTGTAGAGAAAAAAGAAAAATGAAGAGAAGAATGTTCATTCTTCTGACTGAGCATCCAGCTGGTGAACTTTCTGTAAGATACTCCTACAAAAAAAGGAAAAAAGTTTGCTCTGATCACTTTTTAAAGGTTTTGCTTTCATCTGTAACCTTTGATAATGTTTTCATCTAATGCATATGTGACATCTTGTTGCTGTCATCGCATAGGGGAAGGAAGCTTCATGCAGGCAGCAGACCTCAAGCATACATTCACATTGGTGATTCTGTGAATTCTTTCCATCTATCTCTGTTGATTTGCCTCATTTGATTTCACCCAACATTTCCTATCTTCTCCTCTCTCTTGTTGCCGAAGATCATCAACTTCATAATTGCATCTTTTTCATCTTGTGTTAGCCCAAGTTATTATCCAAACTGTCATTTAAATACTGCATCTTCTGCGTCACTCTGAAAAAAAGAGCAACGATGCTTATGGCAGAACGTCTCTTGGCTGCCCAGTTATCTAACAGTGGAAGGTGATGTAGGGGATCACCTTCAGATACTGAGTGCATCTCAGGGTTTGTGGGCAGCAACAAGAGCTCAGATGCACAGGTTGGACGTGCACCTTCAGGTCAGGTCAATGAGAGAAGACATCACAAAGCTGCAGGCTATGGTCATGGAATCCACAGCTGTAAGTTGTTACAGAGGCACAGATGAGCGTGTGTTTCCTTGCCTGATCCATGCATGTCTGTAATTGGCTTTCCAGCATGGGTACCACCATTTAGCAGTAAATAGTTATCTTTCCATTCCCTCCTTACATTTTAGCTACACTTTATATTTTACAATAGTTTAGAAAAGAGAGAAAATCATTTGACAATGATATGTCCCAGATATCATACTTATCTTTTAATAACTAGATAAATCAAGTTTCCTATTCTTTTAATACTCTCGGTTTCCCTGCAGGTCTTATTCCTTACGTCTTATGTCCCTTTATCAAACTTCTTTAGCCATCTTAGTTGCTTCTTCCTTCATCTTCCCTGCTGCTGTAGAAATTGCCTCAGAGCTTTTCTTTTACTATTTTTTCCTCTTTATTGAGATCTTGCACCAGGGTTCTCACTCCTGCATTCCACACATCTGTAAAAAAAAAAAAAAAAAAAAAAAAAAAGAAGATCATAATGTATCCATTTATTCTCCCCACTGCTATCTGTCATTCTGTGGACTTTCTGAGAAGATCAAAATACATATAGTATTAAAGATACAGAAATACTGCAGTGAGGCATATGGGGCCAGCAATGAGAAAGCTGGTGCGATGGGTAAGAGGAGGTCATTGGCAGGAGAACAAGTAAGATGTTCAAAGGGTAAGACCCCAAGGCTGTGTTGCCAGCTTAGCATGCTTCAGGAGCTCTGAAAATCAGGCTTTTTTACCTAGGAATGCAGCATTATCACCCACCCATGGAAATGCTGTAGGGATATGCCCAGTGCACAGTTGGATACCCTTGGCAAAAATTAACCCTGCTGTATTGGAAGCATTCCCTTCCTAAAGTGCGATCTCAAATATGGGCAGCCACTTTGTACTGGAGCACTGTCATGAAGCAGCCCTGTGCCCAGCTGTACCCATAGCTTGCTGGAACCCTGGTGCTCTGAGAGCCAGGTCACTCCCAGAAGTGGCTGTGCAATCAGGTTTGTTCCAGCAGCTACGGCTGCTGCCCCACATCTCCTAGCAGCTGTATAGAAACAAAAAAAGGCAAAGAAGTGCTGGGGCTTCATCCATAGTACCATGAGAATCAGCACACCAAAATTATTACCATCTGTATCCCAATTAAATTTCACTGCTTATGTACCATACAAGTATGGCATTCACTGGGGAGAGCATATGAACTCTGTTTCTTTTCTGTGAGCAATTGTCGCACGTTCCCAGTGAAAAATAAATGTCACTGATTTTGTCTAATAGCCACAGGTAAGATACACTCTCCAGTTCCCATGCACTGGCCTTTATGAATGAAGCACACCAGGTTTGGCTCTTGTTCTCGTTACAGCCAGAATTTGGTGGGAGTTCAAATGTTAGCTGGGATATTAATTTCAAGAGAAAGAGACGTTCTCAGGTGTCTGAAGGCCCCTTTGTCTTTTGGAAGATGAGCAGAGAGTTGGCAGCATCATGTCATGACTGTTTTGTTTTCGTCTGCTCTGATTTGGATGTGTTGGCTGCCCTCTGCCCTGCGTCGCTTCATGAAGCATTTAATCATACAGTGCATTCAGCTTGGGCAATAAAACCCCGCACCAGTCCTGTATTAATTGATTTTGGAAGTTAGCAGTTGGACTGAAAGTTACATGGAGCTCCAAAAGTGAGAGCCTGATTTGATTGCTGGGTGTACAGAATGGCTTTGAACATTTGGCAGAACCTCTTTGGGGGACAGTTGTTGCTAGTGGTGCGTGAGAGCTCTGGAAGCCTTCCTTTGCACAGTTAGATCATTAATAATGTATGCTAAACCGTAAGCTCGTAATCATCAGCAGGCAGGTTGGAGTGGGGCTATCATTTGCAGGCATCAACAGCATTGATTATTGAGTGCAGGAGGATTTAAGCGGGACCGCACAGCTTGCAGGCTTCTTCCTTGGGCTGCGAACAGGGACTGCAACAGTGCAGAACGGGAGGATGCTTTTATTGGCAATCCTGGCATCCACCATGCAGTTATGGGGGAGTAGGAGAGCTGAGAGAAAGGCAAGTGCAAAAAGCAGGGTTAAGGGTTAACTTGAGCAGCGTGAGGGCTGCACAGCTGGGGCAATCCGACTGCTCTGCAGCTGAGAAACTTCGAGCTCCAACCAGTGCTGTCACAGTGTGTAATGGACTCTGCACCTCTGCCTTTCCAAAGAGGTACCAGTATGCTCAGGAAAGATTAAACGTTTTTGTGTCTTGTTGGGATGAAGGATGGAAAGCGAGATCCGTTTTGCTGCAGCTAATATCCAGCAGACCCTTGTGTGCACCGCAGTGTGTAATTTCCCCATAAGGTGCTGCGCCTGACTGCGAAGGGCTGGCATATAGCAGAGTTTTATAGCACTAAAGGAAGCAAATTACTTAGTTCTGGTCTCAGTTAAACAAGTAATTACAATAAGCTAATAGTCCTGGTGCTACAGCTAGGAAAAAAAATCCTAACCTCTCTACTCTCTTCTGTCGGTGCCGTGATTTCAGGCTATCAGATTGCATATCGGCTGGCCAGCAGCAGCCCCAACAAGTTCACAACGGTGGAGGTGGGCTCAACAGTCCGGCAGTTCACTGCTACTGACCTCACCCCCGAGTCAGCGTACATCTTCCGGACATCTGCCAAGACCCGGCAGGGCTGGGGAGAGCCTCTGGAAGCCACGGTGATCACGACAGAGAAAAGAGGTAACGCTTGCAGCCACGGGTTGGGGTGCTTTCCATTGCATGCCTCTGAGTCTGTGCTGCGCTCACAGGAATTTTAATTACAGGCTGCAGCCTGTACGCCTCCTGCTTCTCACGCCATAACCCTGCCCTAAACCATAGCAACGTCATGATTTTGGAAATCTGGTGAGCAAAGCAGGCTTTTATGAGAGGCAGTTCTTCTAACCAGACAGGCTGTTGGGGATTGATTTTTCTATTAGATGCTGTATTGGCCATATGCAGCCTCCTTCTGCAGTCAAAGCTGCTTTTTTTTTTTTGGCTTTTTTTTTTTCCTCAGCTCTCTCATTTTCTAGAAGGATTGCAATCTTAAGAATGTAAGTGATGGCTGAATTGCATTGATTAGGGAACACAAAATGAGAGCTGGAGATCTTGCAGAGTTTCTTAACGTGGCTCCTCGATTGCACCTAAGTCCTGACCCAATGTGTTAGCAATTCCTCTGGCCACTCATTGCTGTATACTCAAGCAGAATGTTTGTATTTGGATTGTCTGGGATTTTTCTACTTCTGGCATCAGGCACAAAATTGTTGTTCGCAGTCTGCATCCTCAAACAAATTCTGTTCTGTAGGGAGCCTACTTGAAGAAAGCAAGAGCTTGTATGTACTTGAATGAGTGTAGATGCTTAGATACCAAAAGTATCAAAATGTAAAAGACGTATACAAGTTATTAAAGTATCTGGTCTGCATCATTGCATGTTTCTAATGCTTTGGCTCAGTTCTCCAGTCTTAGAATGGATCTCCAGAGCTATCAGAAAAAAACGCATTTTCTATTTGAGAATGAACAGTAATTTCTCATTCGGAGCCAAAAGAGGGTATGTTAGCAGAAAACAGAAGTTTAGACTTTCCTTAGGTCTTGCACCAGATGCCATGTTCCAATGCAAAGCACTTGTCTGGACTCTTGAGCTGTGGTAGTCAAAGCTACCACAACGGTGGTACCAGCATCACTCCGCTGTGCATCACTGTGTTCTGTGCCACGTGCCACTCTGACCCATGGTGCTGCCTCTGTATTCATCTTCAGGAGAATTTGACCCACAGAAATCACTGCCATGCAACTTCTGTGATTTATAAAAAGCACAGTTCACAGAGAAGCACGCCTCAGCAGGCAGCCAGAACAAACCTCCATAGAGTTATTTCAGCTACTGTTGGGGTGTGCATGTGTGCCTGGTCCTGGCTCTTGCCCAAGACATGCACTATAATACTTTAAATAACATTTACTTTTAGATCTTAAAAAGTGACTACCAAGTGGTCTCTCATTTTGAATCTTTTCTACACTTTACCAAATCATACAGTGCTAGAGCACGGATCTCCCTTGCTATCAGCTCGCATCTCCCTTAATACTTACCTACAATATTGTAGGCATTGCCCTGATGTTCAGCCTCCAACAGGGAAGACCGGTGGGGTGCATTTCTACTTTTGTCCTGTGTGAATGGTGCTAAAATTCCCACCAGCACAGCTCTCCAGGTCGTGCACAGCCGTCCCATGCATAACAGTGCTGTCCTCAGAGAAAGAACCTCTGGAGTACAGAAAGTGCCTCTACTAAAGATGCTGTCTATCCAGCAAATTTATCAGCTCAAGGTTTCTTCCACCCTTGTCTGATTGTTGTCAAAGTGGAAGTTTAAAGTCCAATATGTGCCAGTTTCAGAAAAAAAAAAACACCCAATAAAAGTAAACACTCAAAGCTCAGAGCCTCTCCTTTTCAATAAGATGTGCTCCGATTTCCCAGACTGTTGCTGGGTACACAATGGTTCAAGGCAGAACTCCCAGCTCCACTGCAGGAACAATGATCCCTTGCTGCTATCAGTGCTTTAGGGTTATCTTGAATAGGCAAGTCTTAACATGAAGTGAACTCTTTCTCTTTTTGATGGATAGCTCTACTGTGTCTGTGTGCATGCTATGGAGCTGAGTCCCAAGGCACTGAGAGTTAACTGTAGTGATCCCATATGTAAAGTACAGAGAGAAAAATATATAATCTTATATCAACACGATTAGTATTCTGGGTTGATAAATAAATTTATCCAGTGCAACTATTCTGATAACAAGCAAATAAACAAACAAGCCTGGAACTTGTATACATAACAATAAATATTCTAGAGCAAGAAGATATTTACTTTCCATTAATAAAAATGCATTTAATGTCCTTGTCGTCCTTGATACTGAGATAAGCAGGCATAAAAATTCCCTTGAAAATCACTGAAATTGGTCCCTCGTTCGTGTCCTTTAATTCCCTGGGTACTGCCAATAGAAGTCTTTGCATTTTACAGTGATACCTCTGATTTACAGATCCCAAGCTGTATGGCAGCTGCATTCTCCAGAGGTGCTTCTGTTGTGCTCTGGGTCTGCAGAATGGAACGATATCCTTTAGAACAGTCAGCACCAGGGATCCAGGCAGAACAGAGCCACAAGTTGTAAATGTAGCAAGAAATTAAAAGGAGCCCATTGAGTCATATGGCCCAGCCTTACATTCCTGCACAAACAGCTCACCTGAGCATTCGCTCGTGGCTAAACTCCCATAAATAAACTCTTCACACTAATGGCTTTGTACGTACAGTCAGGAAGTATATCTTGCAACACAGGAGATTTTAAGATCTCCCTTTGGCAGCAGAAGTAAACCCAATCACTGGAGACCAACGGCAAGATCTGACCTGCCCAAAACTACACACTGCTTAAAGCTTATCAGCAGTATTAAATCCCCACATGACACTCACTTCCTCTGATAAAATAACCCCAAATACCTGTCTCAGCCTGTCAGTGTAAGGCGTTGACCTTTTGCATTGTGCTCTGGATCGCAGGCTGCTGGCACTGAGGAATTCCTGCAGCTAATAGCTTACAGATCTTTTGGCACTGATGTCAGCAAGATCATGCTGCAGAGAGATGCCAAAACATACAGGAAATGTTCTGGGGGATGGCAGGAAAACAGAGTGCTCGCCGTACAGAGAGGGGAGGAATCATGCAGTCAGGGGTGTGCTTATATGGAAACGAGTGCTGATGAAGTTGAATTGAATTGCTTCTCAAAAGCAAGTCACTGTGGTGTCTCCAATCAATTTCTGCTTTATTACATGCCACACGTTTTAATCAGAATCAATAATCTTCATGATAAACAATTAAACAATTATTCCTCACTCTATAGAGTTTCTCTATTGAAATCAATGGAGTACAGAGACACAGTGAGAGAGAGGAGATCTATATGGAAGCAGAGGGGTTGGCATGCTCACACCTGCATTACCATTCCCTGCCTCATCTGAAAGGTGTACTGTTAATTGCTCTGGAGAGATCTCCTTCAGCATTGGCACAGCCTGGTTTGACATTGCAGGTTCAAGGGCAGTGAGTGGGAAGGGAAGCAGAGGGGGTGTCTGTAAGCACACTGAGGAGGTACTCGAACTCCAGCTCTGCCTCGTCCCCAAAGTGTGGTCGGAAAGAGCAGCAGCAGGAGCTGCTGATGGTCCCTGATCCTTGCTAGAGATTTGGTGCTGGAGTTTGGGATGGGCCATAAGTTGTGCACTTGGACGTTGCCACACACCAGCCTGTTCCAGCCCATTTCATTCTCTTCTTCACGCCGTGACAAGGGAGCAGCTGGTGGAAGAGAATGCCACATGGCACACAGCACACGATCCCCTGGTACCCAGTAGTAAGCAGGGGTTAAAAAGTGAACCAGTTTACAGGCAAATTCTGCCAAGGAACTGTTGCAGCTGGAAGCACACCTGGGTTTCATTAAAGACTTCTCTGGTTTGCTTGGCTGATGATCCTAACAGTTCTTCTCAACCTGCCAGGTTAAGATCCTTGCGAGTTTGAAATCTGCTGGTAGAAGGGTGTAGGTTCAGTCATGACCTTTTACACTGGGAAATGAGTTTTACTGCTCATCTTTACAGCAGAAGGTAAAAGAGTGGAGATAGCTTTTATACTTCACGGGACAAATCCAAAAGTTCAATCTCCTGTGGCATTACCACTATGGAAATCCAATTATGCTGTCACGTTTTATACTAGCTTGAATAGCCTCTCAAGGCAGTACCATACTGTGTTTCAATTGCAGAGCGCCCGGGGGGGGGGGGGGGGGGGGGG
>JAOWBP010004330.1:8059396-8098514 GCA_028571105.1 Tragopan temminckii
GGCGGCCGGGCTGGGGCTGAGGGAGGTGAGAAAAGTTCAGTCCGCCTTTAGGAGGCGGGGGGAGAGCCGGCGGGGGGGGTTGGTTCGTTGGCTCAACTTCAAGCTGAGGTGCTTTGTTTTTAACTTGCGTTCATCCCGGGTGTCCGCCTGGCAGAGCCACCCGTATCCTTTCCGTTTAGTGCGGGGGGAGGGGATCTCCCACGAAACTTTTCCCTTTACGGAAGGCGGGACTGGAACAATACCCGCTGCATTGTTTGAAAGCGAAGACCTTCGGCGCTTCTTTTTTTCCCCCTTTGGATGCTCTCCCGTCGCCGCCGCCGCGGTGGTAGCGCGTTGCTTTCGTGTTTACAGCCGCTGCGAGGAAAGAGCCGCCCGGCGGAGCACAGCCGACAGCCAAAGCAGCCGGGCGGATTTCACCTTGTTGCTGTTTGTTTCGGGAGATGTCGCTCCCCCCCGCCCCGGAGGCCGCCCAGCTGCGGGTTGGCTCCGCTGCTGCGTCCGTAGCCGGGCAGAAGCAGAACGCGTTACGTGAGAGAGGTGATTGATTTTCTTTTTTCTTTTTTTTTTTTTTTTTTTGTGATCGCGGTCGCCCTGCGAAGAGGAGGAAACCGGCGCCAATCTTGGAGGAGGAGGGAAATACGACCGGCTGAGCTTTTCCCTACCTCGGGCTGAACGTGAGTTCAGGTGACGCCGCCGCCGGCCTGCGGCTGGTTCACGGCACGGCCGGCTGCAATCAGTGCCGGAGCCGCTCGCTTTACCTCTCGAGGACCCTTCGGCCCCTTCTATTGACGGGAGTGATTTGTATCCAGAGGAAAATCGGATTAATATAAACTATGCGGAGCTCGGCGGAGATATCTGGAGACTAACCTGTCTGCATGGCTAATCTTGAAATTGTCTGAAATAAATCCTCGGCGCGAGGAAGGGCGAGATACTTTCAATTAGTATTTTTTTTTTCTTTCCGTTGGTGCTTTTCTTCCCACCCCTTTACACGAGTTTAACCCTTCCACTCCGAGGTTTTTATGGGAGAATGGGACGCATGCCGGAAGATTCCCTGCGTTTGATGAATATCACAGGGGTAACAGTTGCCGTCATCCTTGCGGTATGAAAGGTGCTGTGGGGATGTGTGCTGCTGGCTGAGATGGATCCATCCTTCCGTGTTGCTGTTAGCAATGTGCCGAAGGATCCGGATTTACTGAAGTACTGACGCCAATAAACTTACTCCTTCCCTGTTGAAGGCATTGGATGTGACAGCGCGGAGAAACATGTGTTTCACATTTCTGACTGGTTGTTTTGGTGCAGTCAATACTTCCACAAGAAACATTGACTTCGTGGGTAATTATAATACGGTGAGGCACACAGAGTGCTGCTTTCGGGCTGCATGCAAAGTGAGCACAAATCAAAGAGTCCTCGGTTCCTGTGAAGTGGGGCTTTCTGTTCCCCCAAAACTCCGGGGCAAAGGCAGCTGGCGATGTTCCCAGCCCACCAAAGAGAGCCTGGCCTCGGGGTGCGGAGTGAGCGATGACCAAAGCGCTGTCAGGAGTGGCAGGCAGTCGGATCGGATGGGGATCAGTGAGGCAGTGATGGTTGGAAGGAAGGTGGATCGTGAAATTATTGCCCGGAGGAATAGCAGGCGAGACGAAATGATGATGAAGTTAAACTTCTGTTTCTTCTTCTGTCGACGATGGTGGGCGTTTCTGTTGCTACAGCTCCACATGTTGCAAGCGCTGGCACAAGGTAAGGCTAGAGACATTTTTGTTTATAGAAATGCTGCATCTGCCTTCCAAGAGGAAGGCACTTTTGCTCGGGTAAAGATATACCATTTTACTTTGTTCCTGTCAGAGGGAAACTGCAGAATTTGCAGGGAGTTGATTTCATGCAGGAACGGTCATTCATTATGCACGATTCCTTCTTGATGGAGCAGGGATTTGCAGACTGTATCTGCATGTTTCCTTTTCTCATCCTCCTATGTTTCCCCTATCCCCCTCTCCCACAAAGAATCAATGGCTTATCAGGACCGAACCTACGCTTGTATTTACTTCAATCTGTCTGTGTGTTTCTGTGCTTTTTTGTCTCAGGCAGCAGAAGAGTTAACTGCTGGTTGTGTGTGTTTAAAAACACTGCACTGAGATAAGTTACTAGGAGAAGGGGACTCATAAATCCGCCTACTAGGACTAAATCAGGCATGTAAAAGGAATTCTTTAAGTATATGAGTGCTATTCTATGTGAACCTTGGTTCGAGCATTGTTCATTTCTTTTGGATTGCCAAGTAACATTTACCCGAGACAAAAACTGCAATTGATTCGTATCTGAGCATTTCCACATCAGAGATCCTTGCAGTCAAATGAGTCACTCGTAAACGCAGGGTCAGAGTCGACCAATAGACGTTAAATATCAAGTGTCCGTCACTGTGCATGTAAATTCCCTTCTCAGGAAAAAAAAAACCTCCAAACGAAGCTTAATTCTTAATAATCCTTTGACAGAGCAAGCGATAAATGGCAGGCAGGAGCATTACAGTTGGCTGCTGTAACGTGCTGAACAAACGCAGCTTTCACTTTCTTTGCTGGGCTGAGTTTTATTGCAGTGTGCATTGTCTGACCGGAGTGGTGTGTCGTACAATGCAGGGCTGTGTCGTGTGGGACGAGGAGTTGGTTATTGCAACGGAAGTTAATACTCCATGAAGGGGAACGGTCTTTGTTTTTTAGTTCTTTGTTGTTGGGTATTTCATAAGGAACAACGGTGCATTCAGCTCTAATAGCTGGATGGGCTCGTGAGTTGAGGGTGACAGAGCCAAGTCTGCAGTAGTTTGCCTGCTCAGGGTTCGCTGCTGCACCTTTGAAAAGTTTACAGCCTCAGGATACAGAAGAATTTTAATCCAGTGTTTAAAAATGGACTCCACCCTCAGAAACCTTTTTTTCAGCGCTTTGTTTATGCTGTCATTCCCATTCCCAAAGTGCTTATGCAGAGGCCTGCAAGCCCTAACAGGATATTGTTATTCTGAAACAAGGCATACCTGAAATAATTCTCTCCACAAATTACAATTCACGTAACTTTTTTTTTTCTTCCCTTTGGTGGTTGTTGATAGATGTCAGCGTGACACTTAAGTTTGGAAGACAAGCACAGGTGATTCTTGAAATATACATTAAAAATGTAAAGAGTTTTCATTTGAGGCAGTTTTAAGGGCGAGTTATTCAGGAAGCAGTGCAGATGTCGTGTAAAACAGTTTTGTGTGGCTGAGTAGTAATCCAACAATCTAATTGGATCACAAAGTGAGTTAAAACTTTTTTTTTTTTTAGCACAAACTATGAAGAAAATATTCCAGTAGAGTATTTCAGATTGCTGAGCACTTGCAGTAGTATCGGTCCTGTCTCTCATTAGGAGTTACATGATAAGAAAAGTCCTAACGCCAAGTTGGCTATACCCATCTGTGACCAAGGGATGGGTGGGATGGGATGTGAGGAGAGTGAGATGTGTTATTTCTGAGAAATATTGGTGTGGATAAAGGTGTGGAGTTTAGAAAACATCAAACAATGAATGAAAAAAATAATACATGGTTCCTTTTAATATAGTGCAAAAAAAGCAGGTAGGTCTTTAAAAATTGGTTGACTCACAAACCAACGTGAAAGTCTTAATGCTCAGTGCTTTTCACAAATTTCATATTTATTTCTAAGTCATGGTTCTCTTTGCTCTCTGAGTTCTAATGAAGTCTGAAACATTCATCGTTGCCAAAATTTAGAGAGAAGATGACAATTTTTGTAGAAGTCCTTGAAAATAGAAAAGCTTTGTGTTGGATTGATGTGATCATGTGCAGGAAGGAATTTTATGACTCCAATCTTACTGTGTGATAGAGAAAATGAATGTTCTAAATATACAGGCCACAGTTATCTGTGATGAGAAACTCATAATACTATGCTGTAACCAGCTAATGTTTCTATAACAATTACTTACGCATTAAATTAATAAGTATACTCAAATACGAGTTCTAAATGCTATGGAAATGTATTAGGTACAGTCATTCAGATTAAGTATGCTGTTCTGTAAAGTGAATGGAAGAAAATATTTTCGGTTCCAACAGGTTGTCTGAGTATTCTCTAGACTTGAATGATCATCTGTGTTAAAGCAGATCTAGAGGCAAACAGTAGATGAAATCACTTATAAATTCATTTTGCACTTAGATTTTCAGCTTCTCCATCTTCTCTAGTAGTTGTGTTATATAGTTGGTTATAATGACTTGTATGATTGCTTTTCCTTTTCCAAGTACATTTAATTATTATGAATCATACGCTGGCTTACTGTACTGAATAACAATTTTTCCCCCAAACCTCAGTAAAGTTAGTGCAGTCCTTCTGGTAGTGGAAGAAGCTGATGGATGACCAATTCTATGGCCTCTTCCATAGCATAGCCCAGAGCTGTGCTCCCACTGCTCTTCTGGTTACAGGTCTTGCATAGACACCCCTCAGACTGTGTGCACGTCTCACTCTGCTTACCACACTGGTCCATCTGTGAATGTGAAACGTCAGGAAAATCAGTGTGTAAGAGTCTGAATACTCCAACATACAGAAGCAAAGAGATGTCTGTTATCTTCTGCCATGATGCCTCTTTCTATGGCATGTTTGTTAAATTTGAGTGTAACATGCTAGCTAGCCTTAAGTCATTGTGTCATCAAATAGTGGTGAGGTGCTAATTGATAATCACCATAATTATCAAATTAGAATTTGCAGGGTGATGGGAGAAGTGAATCATTTGCACGTGGTAACTGCTGTGCTTGGGAGAACGTTATCCTGCAGTGACCTCCAGCTCAGGGGTCTCTCAGGCCTTTGCATGGTCCTGTTGAATACACAGAGCTCTTTGCAGATTGGAATATTGGTTACATATGAGGCTAACAAACATTGATGGCTACTGTGTTACAAAATGCTCAGTGAAATGCTGGACTGTTTGCATGAAAGTAGGAAAATTCTGCTTGTTTAAAGAGATTGCAAGCTGCTGGAAGTTACTCTGCATGTCCTAATTGATTTAAGTACCTCTCAATGTCTTATTTTGTTGAAGAATAAAAGATATGTAGAAAATATACTCCTTTTAGATTGATGGCTGTAGTTCAGAATGATTTTGAAATAGGAGAAACTTTAAGTTTCTCCAACGGGAGATGGTTATCTTCAAATATTGAGAAAGAGAAGCTTGTCTGATTTTTCTTATTTTAACAGCAATGGAAGAGGAATCTTTTCATGCCACTTGCTGAAATCTATAATTCAGCATTCTACAAGGACCTGAATGCATATTTAAGGTGGTATTGATATCTGTTATGTTTTGACAGAGGCAGTGATACGGGAGGTAGTAGAAAATGCTGCCTGCTTTTTTAATTCAAATATCTGATCTTTTGCTACTTATAAAGGTCTGGAAATGTTTTCGAGAAAATTTCCGACTGCGTTTGATGTTCAGAGATGATCAGCTACCTATATAGAGCAGTGAGGTGTTGGAAGGACAGGGAGACAATTAGATGTGAGTGTGGTATTTGCCATTATGAATTACATGTTGAATGATGCATTTCTAATTCCAAAAAGTTCTGCTGCTATTTATCAGAAATTCATTCGTGTGTACTGGATTTAGTTGTTATGCTCCCTTTCTTTAGAATAACATTTTAAATATGTAATACTTTTTTTTTTTTTTTAGCAGATTAATTATTTGGGTTTGTAATTATAATAATAATAAATGGATTTGAAGGAGGAGTTACAATCTCGGTCTGAAGAGAAATGGAATGGAGAGAGCAGAATTTTTCTGTGGCAATATCCAACTTTTAACTCTCTCTACTGTAGTAAATGTAAGTTTGCTTCCTCTGCTTATCTTTGGTTGAAAAATTACTTCCTCTCAATATTTCTCAAAGCAAGTTTAAAGAGATACATATCTGTCAACATTTAAAGTGCACAGTTTCAGAGAGTTTCTTGAGAGTGTGCTGTTATTGTGCAATTAGAGAGGCAGCAAGATTGTACGCATAGGCTGCTCCAAAAGTAACGCCTCCTATTTATTTCCATGGAAACTGCAACATTTTCCAAGAGCACAATAATGGTATTTGCCAGAGCAAATTCTCAGCTATAAAACAGTATTTTTCAGTGTAGTCACCACCATTAGCTCTGCGTTTTTGCTACTGATGAACAAAAGCCAGCCTGTCACACCAGTACAAATCAGAGGTAACCTGCTGTGCTGCTGTTGAAACGCACCACCCACCACCTCACTGTGCTCACGTCCACCATTTGGTCTCCGTAAACATTCAGCATCAATGAATGTCAGTGGGTGCAATTTTTTCCACATTTATTTACACACCTTTGCTCCATCTGCGCTTTCATGTCAGACTCTGCTTTGTCAGACAGCCCCCCTGCTGCCATTTGTCATGTGGTAACATAACAAAATATTGGCAGGAAGGTTCAACTTCTACTGCTGTATAACCAACATCCACCTCTGATGTCATGGGGCAACATAATAAAACAGGAGGCATTACTTTTGGAGCAGCCTTGATATAGTCTGTCTTTATCTAGGATCTATTCATGCATCACCAGAAGATACTTAGACCAGGAGTGGTGTAGGTATGGAGGGAGATTGGGGTGGTTTAGTCCCAGAGTTCTGCAGTGTGTCTTTCACATCACTCAAGAAAAAAGAAAGGAAATGGATGCTCCTGCTCGTAGTCCTTGGAAGGCTGCTCTGGAAGGCTCTGTTATTTCTGGCAGTTTTGAACAACAAAGACAAATATTGACTAATATTTTGAAGATTATCTGGCTGATTAAACAAACCATAGAAGTTTTAATAAGAAGTCTTATGGTGAATGATTACAAAACTGTGTGAAGGTCTTGGACTTTTAGATGACTCAAAGGGGAATTTTTTGTTTTCTGTTCTTAAGGGCGCACACCTGCGTATCTTGAAAGCACTGTTTTCATCCATTTAGCAACTTTGCGTACAGCTTTACCTGAGCATCAGTTCTGAGGGGGCTGCTTTCTTGATTCACCTGGGCCTTTTTGCTGTAACGAGTCTGTGGGCAGACTGAAAGCAATTAGATTCCACGCAGACCAAACCCCTGCTTGTGCTGAGCTCATTGTGGTATGAGCTTCTTCAACTGTATATGCAGAAGTCCTTTGCATATATAAATATCTAGTGTATTTAAATACCTTTTAGTGAACAACTGGATGATTTGTTGATCCCTTTGTGGTCTCTGGAATAGTTTTCTTCTTGAAACTGTGTCAACTAGAATAACTTTCACCAAGATTTGCTCAGAGGTGGAAAATGCTAAAACTAAGGTAGCTTGTACATCTTTAATCCACATTCCTCATGCATGAGTATAATGGTTAAGTTTGAATTGATACATAATGTTATACTGTCTTACCCTAGTTAGAAGCTAGCTCACTGATCAGTTTTTCAGTGTTTTGTTTTCTTGTCAGTGCTCGGCCCCATCTTTCATTTACTTGAAATGTTTTAAATTGAGCACAAGAAGACTTTTGTATGTTTTAAAGGAAGAACTGTTAGCAGCTATGGCATTGCATTGGTTTAGACTGCTTATGGTTATTACAGCTGGAAAGCAGGTGGTTAGTGAGTGTTGCTTTCTGTGTGTGACTATAGAGTATTTTCTAGTGAATAAAGGCTCTTCTCTCCATGTGCCTCAGACAACCCTTCACTCGCTGTATAGCTCATGCAGAACAAAAATATCACTCCATGAAAGATTTGTTTCTGAAGAAGCTGGGATCCCTGGGTGTTCCTGCCCGTGATGGTGTTGGTTGTCTTACCGAGTAGTTCAGACAACTTCATGATTTTTATTCCCTTGGAAAAAATTCTCTTCTTATTCACGTGTTGTCAATTTAACTCTGTCGAACTGCAGATTTTTTATGGGAAGTGTAGTGTTATCTCAGTTCATTGGTTATGAATAGGTATGAAATATATGCAACGATTTTTCCATTTTATTTATTTATTTTGCACCTAAGTAAAACTTTCAGATAACCTGTGGGTGTGATCTTTCAAACATCACCTCCCCAGAATATCCAATGCATTCTGTAGGGATTAGGTCATGTTGCATTTGCAGTTGGAGTTCAAAGGGTTACGTGGCCGAGAATGTAAGAACATTTATTTTAGCACATGCATTGACTTCATTGCTTTTAAACTACTATGACTGCTTTTGTAAGATCTGTGCGTTATGCAGATTCTTGGCTTCTAGACATGCATGTTATTTGCATGTTGTATCCTGAGTGTTAGTATTTCTGGTTTACTTGGTCACTTCTTGTTCTGCCATTGCTACTAAAGACAATAAAGTTGTTGCTATGTAGGCTACATAATAACCTGTTGCTAATCATGTGTTTTATCCGTAAAATGTCCGGTGTTACAACTTGCACCTCACCAATATTGAAAATAGGGGCTTTGGACAGCTAAGCATTTGTAAAGTTAATGTTCAGCTGTTTTTGCTCCCTGAGCTAGCTGAAACTGGGCTCACTCATCTGTCAGGGACAGTGCAACAGCAGTGATGGGAATATGTGGCCGTGGCATGTGATCCTGGCAGCCGTCACTAAGATGAGGGGAAACTGCAAGAGAATTTTCAGGTATAGACAAAATACAAGAGAATATGCACTGCCTAATGAAGGAGCATTTGGAGGCTGGTGCTCCTGGAGAGAAAATAGGAAGGTTAGTACTTTCCTGGGGTAGTTTAGAGGACTTAACTTTGGATTTCCTTTCTGAAAGACACTTTAAGGGAATTCCTCCCTTTGTTAGAGGGAAACTTATAAAGTAAGTACTGAAGTTTAGCAATGCAAATATTCCTCTTAATCCCCTTATATATAAATTCTTGAGACCTATAAAGTGAAAAATGTTTTTTTCCTCTGTCTTGTCTACCTATGTTGCAAATTTCACGGGTGCTACTTTTTAACACTTGTATCTAACATGCGGGCTCAGCAGGTAAAAACCATGATAGCGGTTCCAACTGATAAAATTAAGCCTTTAACACTACTTTATGCAAAATGTGGGAGTGGATTGTACAATCTTATGGTATGTCACCGCGTTCAGATAAGTTGTGAAGTGTCATTCTTGATAAATGATAAAGCATTTGTGGTTTTTAGGCAGATAACTTGAATCTTTCATCCTGTTTTTCACATTTCCATGCGCTATTGCAGCAGTCTGAGGAGAAAGTTGATTCTGGTAGATAAATCATTATCCCTTAGGTCTCTTTAAACCACTTTATGGTCTTTCAAGCAATAAGCCATATTTTTTTTAAAATAAACTCCTAGGTCTAACAAGTTATCTAGAAACTAATTTGTTAGGTATAGCACTCTTGGACTAGAAAGTAGAGGGTAATGATACGTAACTCCAGTACATGTTGCTAAAGTGGTCCCACATTGATTCCAGGATGAAACCGAGTTTGTAACTCATTACTACACAGAAATCAGAAGATCTGATAGACCCTACTTCCATCCTCAGATTTAGTTTATCTAACTGTATATGTTGTGGCTTTGACAAGTGCTTTTGGCATTGAGTTCATAGGAAATCTGGTCAGTAGCATTACATCCTCCTGAGAATACTACTAAGAATGAAATGAAGCTACAGTTTGATTATGTCTAACATCTGGACATACAGAAGAAGATGCATTTTATTGTACTGTTTGCTCAACCAACATTTTTGTCTAATGCAGCAGTCATTGTTGTCTTTCTTGCACAACAGAGAACATCCTTTATTTCTTATTACTTATTTGTGAGGAAGTGCAGAGGACATTCATGACTCAACTACTTCTCAAATAACTAGATGGTATGCAGGGATCAGAAACAAAATATATGGCACTATGCCATATATTGAAAGATCATATGTTTATTGTAACATGGAACAAATGGAAAGTGATGCACTGCTGCAGTATTGAAATGGGTAGGAGGAGGGAAGGGAATTATCCAACAATATCTCTAAATATGTGTATTTAAGTATGTGGATTATTTTGTTTTTAAGTTCTCTTGTATCTGTGCCACTGACTTTTCTTGCTGACTGTCTGGGACTATTTTCTTCCTTCGTCATCAAGAAATTGACTGATTCTAACCAATCACACTAATGCTATTTTGCAAAAGAGTACCCTTATGCGTTTTTCTCTACTGTCCTCACTAGGGAGAAACTCTTTCCACTGGTGTCCTTTAAAATCTGCAAGAACTCTATTTCTCTGTGATGCAAGCAAAAAGCTTTCCAGTTATGTTGTTAATAATATAATGGAAACTCTGCTGTCCAGGTTGATGAGGACTGTCAAATTCTTTGTGTGTGTGCCCATCTGTGTATCTCACTGCTGTCCTGTTTTGTATTGTCTTCTCTCCTGGAAATAGTGTGCAAGACTCAAGAACTATTCTTCAGAGGTCTGTGTCTTCTGCTCTTGAAAAGAACACTTATTTTATGTAATAACTTCCTGACATTTGTAGACTGAGTGAAAGTGTTTCCTGTTCACAGAGCCTAATTGTACTATTGCTAGTTATCCGTGCAAGTTTCTTACAAGTTTCCTACATTCAAGTTTCTTACAAGTATAATTCTCATCTTCTGTATTCTGAATTTAACTATGTCTTCTACTCCCCAAAACTTGAACACCTAGTGGGAGCACACTGTTGTCAATAAATGTTGTTGTGCTTGGTAAATTTGAAGACTGCAAATCTTATTGTGTTACAGAAATTCAGGTGAGGTCTAAAACTTAATTTTGTAATTCTCAAATTCCTGGTGTTGTACTATTAAAAATGAGCCAAAAAACTAGTGAAGTAGGTAGTGAGAAAATGTAACATGGCTCTGCATAGACATCCTATTCTCATGAGCAGAGATGAATACCTTTTAACTGTAACAATGCAGAATGGAAGTTTGATGCCTGCAAAATAGCTTTCACCAACAAACGTTATCACTTTCAGCCTAAATGCTCTTTGACTGAATAGAGATCAAACACTTTTTTCAAAAATTTTAATGCATTTGACATCATTCTGAATACATCTATTTTAATATTTCCTTTCTGTAGGCAATTTCCTCTGTAATTTGGCAGTCAGTGAGCAGAGACACAAACACAAGTAAAACAGACAAACGTCACTAGAACCAAAAACTGCCAGCAGAGGAAAGTTTTGGCAGATAGAGCTTTTAAAATTACTTCAGATATAATTGTGTCTTCCCCTAAGTGGCTTAGACCAAAAGACTACTTGGTGTAGTCATGGTAGTCTTTGGTTTTGGTTCTACTCTCGCTGAGGTATAACTAAGTAGGATTGTGTTTTCACTGTCCTTTAAATTCTTAGTTTCACTGTGATAGTTATTAAATGAAGGATATCTTTTGGGAAGTAAGTAGGAGTTATTTTTCTAACTTAGAAATGGCAAAATACAAACGCTTTCACCCATTGATAAGTAGAATAACAAAGGGAAGTGATTTATAAGTCTGACTTGGTGGCAGATCAATTAGTAGACAATATTTTATTCCGTCTCAGCTTTATCACTGTCAATGTAGTCCTCAGTTAGGGAAGAATCTCTCCACTGTGGTGTATGCTGATCTCAGCTTCCATGTGCAGAAGTTTTGCATCCATCATGGACGTATGTAGCTGGATGGTAACTGAGCTCCTCTTGATCACTTGGCTGACTTGGGAAGCACAGGAGTAACTGTCAGCTTGTGCAGTCCAGTCAGAAAGACTTACTAGGTTAAGAAATGATCAGTGTATGGGAAATGCTGAATCATGGCCTGAACCACTGATTGATCACCTGGGGAAAGGACCGTGTTAGTCCTGGGAGCACAGGTGAAGGCAATTCTATGGGATCAGAAGGGGTGGAGCCTGGCTGCACCTCTCTTAGACCTCATTTAAGGGCTGACTGCCACTGGGGAAGGATCTACAGTTGGAGATTCCTCCCTTGTGGAGTTGTTGCTGCTAGCTGAGATCTTCAGAGATGGGTGAGCACCTTTCCTTTCCCTTTGTAACTCTGTTCCATCCACTACTCCCTTTGTTATTATTCCTCCTGTATTGCTATTCTACCACATTGATTTTTCTGATTGTTACAATCAGTGGTGCATTTTATTATTTAATAGCTGTTCTGATGGTTTATACAAACAAGGTCAATTTGTTTGTATTGTAAATAAAAAACAAAGTGGTGAGTAATCTTGGATTTTCACTCTTTCGTGTGAGCAAATGTCTGTTTTCTTACAAGAGCTCTTAGCATTCTAAATAACCTTCTATAGAGCTGCTCAACTTCATAACTACTGATAAGCCAACTTATGTGTAAATGTTCATTGCAGTGGAGGGTGAGCTGTCACTTTATTAGAATTAATGGCATAGATACGCGTGTTTACTTGAAATTCACTGCAGCATGAAAGTGAATAGGTGTTGGTGCTTTGGTAAACCATGGCACGGTGCACATTTTTTTATAACCAATTAGGGAATGTTGGTATTGGGCTTGTGCAGTGCATGTGGCTGTCACTTACACTTGAATGTTGAATTTAATTAACTTCCAAATCAGTGTGTTTAATAGAAGAGTTCTATTTAAACCATTAGCATGTGTCAAAGGCTGCGGGTATTGCGTCACTTGTGAAAGAAAGAAAACGTTTGCTACTGTTTTATTACAAGACAAGATACAGTGCTGTTCCAGGAACATGACTGTCTTGATTGAAAGACCTCCCAAAACCAATATGGAAGATGCCAGGTATGGATTTCCTCTAATTCAGTCAAATCTTACATCCCATGTGAAAGGCAGATTCAATTTCATGCGTATTTGCAGCTCTCAGTTACTTTTCCAGATATCCAAGTCTGAGCTGCCTTGAGATTCTGGAAAAGTGGCTACATGCTGAATAAACTGTGTTCATGCTTGGTTGGTCAGATGCTGTGAGGCAAATAAAACACAAGACAGAGCTATTCAGAGCTCATGTAATAAGCCTGCAAGTAGAATGTACTGTGTGCATGAAGAGCTGTCCATTGTGATTGATACACTGAAATTTTCAGTCTCCAGTGTGTTTCAGCCCTGTGAAGCTCTCTTAGTGTTTCTCCTAAGAATTTCTTCTATTTTGGTTAATTTTGCAGACGAAGTATTACTTCTGCATAGAAAAAGGTTTGAAATTAACATATTAATGTATTATTTCTGATTTACTTAATTGTATTTTACAAATAGGATTTAAGTGACTCTGCCCTGTTTTGAGTAATTCTTCTTTATCGGGTTACTTTAACATATCTGAAAGAATGTTTTGTGTCATTTGGCGTTCAGTTGAATAACTGTACTCTTGCAGGTTTTTTTTGGCTATGTGACAGTTCAAAACTATAGCTCTCAGCATGGAGTGTAAGATGGAAAATTTTGTCCTAATAATAATTTCCACCCTCAATTCCTTCTCCCTACTCAATTGCCTTCACTTGATTATCTAAATTCTGCTGACAGGAGCAACGTGGTGATAAAGAAAGGGGGGAAAAGAGAAATGGAAATAAGGTACAGAAATAGTATGAATAGTGTGGCCATCCTTAACTGAGTCCAACTGACAATGTCTGTTGTTGAAAACAGATGTAATTTGGAGGTCTCCTCCTTTCTTTAGCAAGGTTTATTTGTTCCCATTTCGTATGAAGTTGTCAAAACTCATTTTAAAATCTTCTGGTATTTAAGTTGAATCATTAACTTTATGCAGCGTTTAAATGTTAAACAGCTCATCCTGCTATGTACAATAAATACATATCTCTACAACTTTCAGACTTTTGCAGCTGTATGTGTTTTTTTTTAACGGTAGTGATAAACTGTATTTTAAGAATTTTAGCTTCACATTTTGGTCACAGTTGTTGCTATTGTGCAAAAATATTATTCCTTTATAACCTTTTAGTTGTCTGAGATCATGTGAAAGTGATACTGAAATAATTATCTAAAAAGTTAGCATCTTAAGATTTATTAAGGTGACATTTTTAAGCTAAATGACAGACAAAAGGTTGCACTATTTTTGGTTCGGATAGGGACATTAATATCAATATGTTGTGTTATATGTCCTGTTGTAATTTACTTTAGGTGTATCAAATTAATTTTTGTGATTTAATTATATGCTGCCGGATTTCACATTTCTAAGCATAACTTGTGTTTTGCATCAATATAGTTTCATTTTCTACCTTGTATATTGACAAAGAGACTATCTGGAATTGCGTGGTCTTAAGTGGAGACCGCAGATCTCATCAATCTGCATTGTGAAACGCAATAACAGCGGAGTCAAAACACTTGGGGTTATTCAATTACTAGCTGTGCTTTTCCATAGCTCTGTGTGTAGTTGCTCTGTCAGAAACAAAGCGTTCAGATCTTTCAGATATATCATTTTTGAAGAGCAGCTGAAGGCAACAGGTTTCAAGCTCTGAGTCCTTAATAAGGGGTGAACAATTACCACTATCGGTCTTTCATTAAGTGTGCTATTAAATTTGTAGGTAAAAAATGAAGTGCATTAGTACATTTTTTTGTGTGGCACAAAAGAGGTGTTAGACTTTTTTTCCTTATACAGAGCATTTCTCCTGTATCTTAGACCTTGTACTATTCTACAGCTAATTACAGCAAATCCTTTTAATAGGGGGAAACTAATGACCACCTAAACTAATGTCTGAAAATGGAAGGTTAAGGTTTGTATGGCTGGGTTCAACATGAAAACTGATGTAATTTTACAAATAAAATAACGTGTATAAAAGTAGTTGATGTAAATTTAGCTAGTATTCGGTAAAGCTTACATATTGAAAAAGATTCTCTGAAATGGTGATTTTTAGTTCATAATTTAAAAGTTTCTATGCCACTTTTAGGAATGTTATAGTAACAACATAATAGTTTTGCTCTATGCATTTAAAAGCTTCAGTTGTGCTGGGACAGTTTGAAAACTTTTCCAGCAGAGTAATTAACATACACTGTAGGGGTAACTGATAAGTGTTATTGAAGTTACACGGATTAATCCCAACGAAGTTCTTTAATGTCGTTTTGTAAATTGCACTCTTCTTCTTAATGTCAGTCTGATCTAATTTTTTTTGCACAGAAGCAAATGTGTTTCTTTTTGTGTGGAAAAAGGATGGATGTGCTTCGGCACGTTTCAGGAATGGAGAAATTACTCCGTCCACTCAGGCTGCTAATGGGAGGTAATGCCCTTCAGAGGCAAAAAGTCGATTGATATGTAAGTCTTCTGTGATGTAAATACTTGTCTTTTGGGATATGTAGTTTTTACAGCCACTCGTAATAAAGCCAGGGAGTCCTCCGTTTTATGTTTGATTAATATATATATATGTATTTTTAAAAAAGATTAATTTGGGCTTTATGTAAGACAATAAATGGAATTGGGTTGTTGAGAAGATCAAAAGCATGAAAGGAATAATAAATAGAAGTTCTGTCAGAACCAGGGAAAGGCAAGACATGGGACTGTATCTTCATGTGTATTGTTAAGTAAAAATATGAGTATATTTTGATGCATGTTGCTTACAAGGTACGCAGAACAGTTTGATATTTCACCAAGTTAATGTGAGGTAGTTGATAAAATTAGATTTTCTACTTTTCAAGTCCAAAGTCTTAAGTGTAGTTGCTTAGGTATTCTGTTCTTTTTCCCATTGCTTGTTTGTATTTGTGCCCAGTAGAAGGACTTCTATTAGCAGAAGGGATGTTCTCTGTGGGAGACAATAGAGCTACTGCATAAATGACTTCTTTCTTACTGGAAGATGATGAATCTTTCTGGAGTTCTTAACTATGAATTCCCAATACTGTCCTTGTGGGCAGAGAGTAGAATAAATATCTCGGGAATTGTAAGTTACAAGAAAAAGAAATATATAAACTGAAAGAAAAAAAAAAAAGTGGGAAAGCTACCAAGGGCTGCTGCAGAGGGTTTTGTAAGAGGAGCAGTCTGTGAGCCCTCCAAAGGAGTCATTATGAAGGCTATGCCGTTTTCTTTCCTACCCTTCAGTGTTTCAGGTTCCAGTTACTTTAGCCTGTTTATCAAAATGAATATCTAATCTTTGAGTCTGCTCGTAAACCACAAGTTTCTTCCTGTCGTATGATTGGTGTTGCACTCAAGTATGGCACGTTCCATCACTCTTTCAAAGGGTATTAATTTAACAAATGTCTTGTCCTGGTTACCCTCTGATCTGTGCTGGTTTTAAGAATGGAGGTAGATAGAGTTTTATTTGGTTACTGTCATTAGAGTGGCAGACAAATCCTTTGTTTCTTTTTTTATGTCCTAATGACTACTTGATCTTCTTGGGTCCTGCTTCTCTTCATTGCATCACATCAGAATTGTTTAGTAAGTTCTAGGCAAATAACCTCAGTAAATTCTTTCGAGTCACAAAAGTCTGCAAGTGTTGGCAAAGGTAATGATATCGCATTGATGTTGCAAGTATTAAATTGCTCAGGAATACTTTTATAACTAGTTACAATCTTTGAAAACAAAAGAATTCTTTTTTTTTTTTTTCCCTCTCAGACACTGACTTAAACAGGGCTGTCAGTTTGAGTTTGGTTTGTAATAGCATATATATGGCATGAAAATCAACAAGTGATAATAAACTTGAAAGCATATAATGCCAATTTTAATAGCTTCTCTTCACAGAAGATTTGTGCTTGATGCTGCAGGGCACAGGTTATCCAGTAACAAGGAAAGTGGAGTAATGTCCATTGTTTGCTTGATTATCTCTTTAACTTTTAGAGCTGGCAACTGCTTCAAGTATCTGCCTGATTCTGATTGTTTGCTCATTAGAATGAGGTTCCTCTTATGTCTTTATCCCAGATTCTTTTGTAATATGTTGTCTCCTTTCACTTTCAAAGAACTTTAAAGCCATTATTTAAAAATGTAACCATTATAGATAAAAATAAATGACCTGCAGTATTTAACATGAGAGAAATGAAATAGTTATTATGTTGTAGACTTACGCTGAGCAGTAACAATATTAATAGGAATTTAAAAATTTAATATTACTAACTGTATAAAAAGGATGTTAGGAGGAATATGAAAAGTAATACTTTTCATATGCATTCAGTTAAACATTCTTCTGTTTCTACTTCTATTTCAGGAAGTTCTTGCCAGAAAACTAAACATTTATAGAATCTTGATTATTAAATGGTAGTGTTTTAGGCCAGTGTTTAAGTAGTAATTTTCATAATTATGTATGTGGAAAGTAGCTAGATGGGAGAAAAAATGAAATTTGGTTTAATTATAGATTGATCAGATTTCTTTATTTTAGAATTTAGAAAATCAGACTTGATAAATTATTTCAGCTGTGCTTATAAGTAACTGTGTGCTCTTTGGCTTGGCTCCTGATTCTGCCATGTTATCAGGGAAGGAATGTGTTTTTTTTTTTTTTTCTGGGTTGCTCAGGAGGCAATGGAGGATGAGAGCGATGAGTGCTGAATCCTTCTATCTGCATCCTTAGGCATAGCTGCTTCCTAGGGTTTAAGTGTGTTTCAAATTCCCCAGCACCATGGAACAGGCAGTTCTGGGCTTTGTTATGTGGTGAGATATAGGATAGCTTTGTTTCCTTATGGAAGCAAGGTCAAATGTCAACTGTTGCTTGTCATTGCAGTCAGTATAGCTAGCCCGGTATGCGGTTCATTAGATGCTCATAATAGCATGCAATAATCTCAGAACTTTCTGTTCTTGTCTGAGCATTCAGAGACATGATGGATTTATTTTATGATTTACTAAAATGCACCAGCACAGAAAATACATCATGTTGCATAGAATTTCTTGAACGGATTTACCTAGTTGTTAAATGCCTTAGTAGTTACCTTAACCTGAGACACAGTATATAAGCCATAGTAGAATTGAAATGCAGTAGTTAACTCAAAACAATTAATATTTCTAAGGCAGGAGATTGGAAGAATCTTACATCTTCCTGGCTTTTTGAACTCTGAAAACTCTCTGCAGTGGAACTGTTGCATTAAATAGCACTCAGTTTCTTTATGCTGTAAGTTTGTAATGCTGCTATCAAGAATGTCTATTTGAAAGTAATTAGCATCCAGGTTTCCAAAATTAAACCTTGGATGTTGATGATGTGCATATATCTGTAACTGTAGAGTCTTGAAGGAGCCAGCAAAAAATATCATCCACCAGAAGCTTAGCAGACCATAGGAGTTACTTCATGAACAGAAATGTGAAAAACTGGCAGGCCACGAGGGTTTAGAGTGTATGAGGTGTAGGCAGAGTATAGAATGCTTGAACAGCATGGCCCCATTTTACGTCCTCCTGAAATGGTGAGGATTTTTGTTTCTTTGTTTCCCAATGCTTTTTGTTATGTTTTATGGGAAGGGGTTGAATCACCTCCGCTGTCCTTAGTAGTGTTTGGATTTGCAGGCAAAAGTATCAGGTGGTGGAACTGGAAGTTCTCAGGATGTTGATGTTCTGAAGGCCATGTGTAAGCTCCTTTCCCTGTGTCTTCTTCAGCTGTGTATGGATACGTCAGTGGAGTAACTGCAGCACTTGTATGCTGGTGTTTGGGATTCTATTTCTTCACCAAGTGTCCTTTCCTTGTTATGTTTGGCAGATGATACCTTTGTGGATCGGTATTTTTTAGTAGTTATTTATTGTTATTTTTCAGTTTTGCATTTATTTTATTACTATGCTTTTTATTATTCCTCCTTTGCTTCTTGATTGTTTTCCCAAGCTAATCTTGATTGGAGATTCTTCACTGGATTTATGAATTGACTCATCCAACTTTCTTCCACTGACTCCTATACTTTCTGGTTTTCTTTGTTTGTTTGTTGAGCTAAAGATTTCTTTTTTTTGTTTCCTTTCTCCTTGGAATTGTTGAAATGCCTATCTCCATAGGATTCTGGCTAAAAGAAAAGAATGTGCGAATGTATTTTATTTGGTGGCTTGTGAGAATAATAATAATAATTTAAAAACCAGGCCTGGCTTTCTGCTTTCTTTGTATTAGAGTTCCATTAGAGCAGCTCCCTAGTTCATTATTGTGATTTTCAACCATAGAATTTACTTTATTAGTCTAAAATGTTTTTGGGTGTCGATTTGTAGCCCGAGGTGTAACTGGATCAGGTTTAATGAGCCCAAGAACCACGAGCAATTTTAGTGGCTGTTGTTTGAATCAGGTAAATGGATAGACATGATGTTAGAAAAGAGTCATAGAATCACCAAGGTTGGAAAAGATCTCCAAGATTATCTAGACCAACCAGCAAAATGAGCCTTGCCCACTGTTTTTGATCACCGTAAAAACTGAATTTCTCTCATTTCAATTTCTGTCTTTTTTAGAACCTGCAGTAGAAGTTTTCTGCCAAAAACTATTCATATCCATGCTATGTTTGTCTGAAATATAGATTATCTGTAGCCATTTTTTCCTCTCTAACAGTCATTTGAATGGTAGTGGTCAATATGTTTTCTGTAGGTTAGGCTGTATTTAAAATTATGTTGCCTTGAGATACTGGATGGTTATTGCTACTATGTTATAAGCTCTGTAGGTTATCACTTCTTAATTTGATTATACTACATACTTTATCCATGACATCATCAGTACTAGAAGTGCAGTGTAACCATTGTTTGTAGAGTATTTAACTTACTGGATAAAAATGCTTCAATGAGTATTTTAGATGAGCCAAATGAGCTTTAATTGTAGCATCTGCAGATACTGTATTAATATTGTTTTATATGAGATGATTTTCCTGTAGAAGTAATTCTGTGATGTAGTAGTTGAGAATCCATCCAATGATTTTTGGATCATTTCATTTCTGTCAGTTTCAGCTCCTTTTCACCCAATTTCTTCCCCTTCACTACCCCTCCTCCCCCCCCCCAAAAAAAAAAAAAAAAAAAAAATTATTCCAGTTATATTAATAGAGTTACTGGGATTTCTCTTCTTTAAGAAAAAAAAAACAACAAAATAAGCAAGTAACCTTTTTTATTATTCATGACAAACATTTATTGATATGAAAATGCCCTGTAGAGCTGTACAGCAGGCCTATTTCAGGTGCTGAAAGCTTTACCATTACTGTGACAACAACTGATGGTCATCGGATGTTTCACTATACCTAAAAAATTTAGAGTTAAATTGTAATGTGGGCAAAGACTTATCCATCTGAAATATTTTTTTTATAAATGTGATAGCAGACAATGATATTTTATCTATTTTATAATATGACAAAATGCAATGGAAGAAAAATAGCTTTTAATTTGGATATTTCTGTGTTACTGAAGAGCTATTTGGGGAAATTAAAGTTTGTTGTTAGCTGTGAAAGTATAAAAGAGCTGTGCAACAATACTCCTCTAGATATAGTGCTTGCTTCCTGGAAGCTATTAATTCTATTACAGTTTATTAGTGATGCATCATAAAGTGCGTATGAAGATGACATTGTTCTCAGCCTAACAAAAGAAAATTATAAAGACAGAAGTAAGAACAAAATCTTTGAAGATGGTTTGATCAGAGTTTGCTGCAGACTTTGTTATGGCATTGTTAATTATAGGAAAATCTGCTGCTTGGAGTTATATATTCTCAAAACGAATGCCACGTTAATGGACAAAATCAGACTCGTTATCAAAAGGAGTTTTATTATTATTATTTTTGCCAGTAATTTAACTATTGATCTAAAGTTATTTTTAGTCCAACTTTCACATTTTGAAAGTGTTTGTCAGAGAAATGCAAGCACTTCTTTGTGAAGATTCTTGGATAACAAATTGTATTCCTGCTAGGCAAATTATATATTTAACTCGTATATAGTTTCCACTGGCAAGCTATTCTGATATTGACGTTAAATTAGGTTAGCTTAATTATACATTATCACCAAAGGCAATTTAACAAAGTACATGTGGAATATGTTGAAATACATGTTAGTCTATCGACTTTGTAGAGAACCACATCTTCAGGAGGTAGCAAATATTATATTTTTCTGCTTTGAGAGTTTATGACCTTAATAAAGGTAGGCATAGCTTACTAACTGTCCATTAGTTTTGTTTTTAATAATGTTTTTATTTGCATATTGGTCTTCAGCTGAAAGCACATGCCTTTAATTGTTCATCATCAGCTAGCTTTACGTTTCAGATTTTTTGATGACATACATCAAATGCTAGTTTAAAAGTTTGATTTTTAGATGCACAATTAGACATTTGCCAAAGTAGGCACATGCAAAGAATGCTGGATTTCAGTTAGAAACTGAAGAGTTACTTATTTAGTTCTTGTCCCACATAGTTTTGAACTTGGAATGTTTTGGGCTGTTGTGACCATGACCAAACTGACTCTTCTGCCTTATCTTAGATCAGATGGATTTTTGTTAGACACTAGCATTACAGGTTGAAAGGAGAAATTAGCAGTTGTTGACATTTTGTATAATATCAGATGTTACTCCCTCTCAGATCTTTTCTACTGCATGGAATTTAATTTCTTTGATCCTGTTAAAGAAGAGCAGAAAAGTATACTTTGGATAGATAAAATGGTTTTACAAATAACAAGAATTTTTTCATATTTGCATTACTTAAGATGCATTTTTGTCTTATAAATATGCTAATCTTTAGAAGTTGCGTCTGGTATGACATATGGAATATAATTTTGTTTCAGTTCTTTGACATCAACCTAGTTACTGTTACATAAAAATGTGTGATTGACAGGGAAAATGAGCACGTTCAATGACATGGATCTTGCAAGACTTTAGGAAATATCTAGGATATTCATCTGTAGACAGCTGTTTGAGGGTCCTGTTAATTGTATGTTTGTTCCTTTGCAGAGAGCACTTCCTTTTGGTCCGTTTGGGCTGATGGAAAATCTGCAGATGAATAGTGAATGAAAGAATCAAGCTCAGTTAAACATATGTTTATATTTGAAGTAGTTTTTATGAGAAGGGGCTATTTAACTTAGAAGTAATTAAGATGATTTTCTTAGGGTGATGGAGCAGTGCCAAGTAGGAAAAAAAAAAAAGCAATAGAAATAGAAGAGATCAGCTGAAATTGCTCTTTAATCATCAGTCAGGGCTTAGTTACGTGCAAGTACAATATTGATACAAGTCTGTATATTAAATTCTTTGCCTATCACAACACGGTGGAAACATGGAAATTGTGTATTGGAAACAGGTCCTGGACACACTAGCTTGAAAGCACCTTCAGGCACTGTTTGTGAGACTGTTAACCTGTGTATCACCAAGCCCTGCCAAGGACTGTGCTAACAGCAGATCGGTATGGATGATCACAGGGAAATACCTTTGTATTTATTAGTGTGCAAGTAGCTGTGATGTAAGAAGGCTTCTCAAGTATTTATGTATAAGCAAGTGATTCAGTCTGAGTCTTGGAGAAGTAGGATTTCTAACCAACCCTTCTTTAGCCTCTTAGCTCCAGGTAACCTTACATCTAACACTTTCCACTCCTTGCTGTTACTTGCCACTGAGAATCTCAACTGCTCAGCTCTTTTCAATTACGACACTGAAGTCATACTTGAACTGCTCAAAATAGATACCTAAAAGTTAGATATATCATAAAGCTTTTTGTGAATTTGGGTCTATATTGTAAACGTTAGCGACTGTCTTAACATTCTGTTCAGTGCTTTCTGTTCAAGTCAGAAGCAGTTGGGTACTGGTAGATGGATTCTTTTGTCTTTTCTTACAAATGTTTTCTCCATCCCAACAAGAGATGCTCATTAAGGCAGGGAATGCTGACTATAGGCTGTTTGACTCTTGGCATTCAAGGGTTCTTTGCTGGGAACTGATAATGAAGAACAGTCCAAGAACTAATTTATTATTCTTGGTTTTGGAAGGTTGATTTGATTATGATTTTTATACAGCTAAATTCTATCCCCAAATCATTGAGCAATGATTCCATACAGCTGTAATAAAACTAATGAAAAAAATACTGTTTATAGGCCTAGTTCAGTGTAATACTTCAGCAAAAGCTCAATTTCAAGTACAAGAGAAGTGATATTATTGGTAACTCAAGCATTCCTTGTTTTGCTGAAGTTGGATCATCTTTTTTGCATTAAAAAAATTTTCCCATGTTTGGTGTCTTTCACAATGAAAAGTTTCTGTAAATTATTCTTAGTAAATGGAAAACATCCTATTAGACTTGCTTGGTTTTGCTCTAGGTTTCTGTGTTAGATTTTAAGCAATGTGTAGGATTTCTTCTACTTTTGGTCCATTAGTTAAGTATTTATGTAAATAACTGGCAGGAGTATTACTGAAGTATTTTTTTTCCAAATGTTTTTCCTCAGTAAGTGTCACTATTTTTTTTTTTTTTTAAACTAACACCTCTACTTCCATTTTCTCTTAACATAAAGTGATCTATGCTTAGTGAAATAAAAACTTAAGCTGATCTTAGGGTAATAGACTGTTGAGGCGTGGCAGTGGTTCACTTGCCAGCTCTGTGTCTCTCAGAAGACATGCAGGTAAAAGGTATTACTTGCCAGAGCCTGTAAGGCATGAGGCC
The DNA here is from genome assembly GCA_028571105.1 of Tragopan temminckii. Lineage (NCBI taxonomy): Eukaryota > Metazoa > Chordata > Aves > Galliformes > Phasianidae > Tragopan > Tragopan temminckii. Next base: position 8,082,702 of record JAOWBP010004330.1, read on the forward strand.
TTAATTGCCCTGACCAGCCTCACCCGGCACTTCCAGCCCACAACCTTTGTCCCTGTGCCCTGGAGCCCATTTAGCCTCAGGGCTGGCAAGTTGGTTCTCATCAGAGGTCTGCTGTAGATGTGTTCACCTCCTGGATAGGTCTCTACCCTGTGTGGTAGGTGCTTTGTCTCTCAGCTGTGTAGGAATGCGTGCTTAGTGCTGTCTCTGTCCATAGCTATTTTTACTGTCTCTTGCATTGTTTGGGGCTGTCAGTAGACTGTCACATGCGCCTTCCCCTGTCTGCTGTGCTCACGTGCTGTAGAATGTGCAGTATGTTTAAGTTTGCTTTTAAAAACTAAAATAAAGCTAACTATGTGATTAATGGGCTCAAAGAGCCAAGAAGTTGGGGGAGTGGCTCTGCTTTGTGTGGAAGGGAAGTTTCAGCAGTATATTCTCCTGAGCTATGGCAGGATCAGTTATACCAAAGCAATTCCTGAAAGATATTAATCTGTTTTCTAAATACTTCAGTAAAGGAGATTCCAGAGATTCTATTGTCAATCTGTCTACTACTTAACTATGCAACTTGTGAAGACTGTATTTCTTGAGTCTAATTGCTCTTGTTGCTACTAGTACTCCAGATTGCCAAAGTAGATGGTATTTCAGACACCTGCTATACAAAATCCTTTTCTGTTTCATGGTTTTGATGAGCCTGTGCTTCCTGAATTGAAATTTGAAGAGAACTGAGCTACTGTTTGTTAATAAAATAAGTAAAAATCCAAAATGTGTCCTGAAGAGATTATGCAGCCAAGTTTTGGGAAGCCTCTTGGGAATTCAGAGAGTGCTAGGGAAGAGCTAGCAACTGGGACTGTCATTTAATAAAACAAAAAGCAGCATAACTCGCTGTAGCCACCTGCACTTCTGCAGCCCTCAGTCAGGGAGAAAGGTGGAGAAGTTTCATGCTTCTTTCAGGCTTGATTCCTGTAAGTCAGGTGTGGTTTCTGTCTTTTTTAGAATTTTCCTGCAGTCTCTTTCAGAGGTCAGAAATCAGAATCCTTCAGTTCTGAATGTGTTTGCTAAGTATCAGACTGCCTTCCCCACAGTATATCTTAGGACAGATCAGCTGGGTTTCAGTGTTTATTGAAATTCTGTGTGTGGCTCAGGAAAAAATCACATTGTTTATTTGGAAGAAAACAATGTGTTTATGTGCAGGGAGGAGGAGTTTGCATTCGTGGAGGATAAATGTATCAGAGCGGGGTTTAAAGAGATGAAGTGGAGCCAAAGAGAAGAGCAAAGCGTGCTCTTTTAGGATGTGATGGACTTTTGTGTTAAATACGAAGTGATATTTCTGCAAAGGAAGCTGTTAGCAGACAGGAGTGGAGTCCCTATTTCAGGAGAAGCTAGAAGGTCAGAAAAGCAAGATAAGCTTGAAATTCTAAGTTCTAGAGAATGTTCAAGAGTAGGAGAAAGGTGCAAGAGAAGTGGCAAATGGATGATAATTGTTTGCCTGTTTATTCTTATTTCATACTTCAGAAAAAGTCACACGTTAAAGGAACTGTGAAATCATTTTGTTCTTCAGTTCTCACCTTCTGCTAGAGGAAGTGAGCTGTGTAACAGAGCAGCTATGGATTTGGAGCTCTGGAGGGCATAAAGGTGTTCGAGTATCTACCATTCACTGAGAGTCTGAGACGGTTTTGTCGTCAGCCACAGTTCTATTTCTGCTGAAGGAATCGGGAAGTTCAGAAATTACCAGAAGAAAACAGCTGGCACCGGACAGTAATCATCTGAATGAAACCTTGTGGGCGCACAAGTCGAACGGGGTGAGGCGGCAGCACGCTGCGAGCCCCGAGGGAGAAACCCACGGAGCCCCGACCCGCAGCACGCGTGGGCAGCGAGCTCGGCGCACGGGAGCGCCGCCAGAGGGCGCCAGAGGGCCGGGCCCCGGGGCTGAGGTGTGAGCCCGGCCACAGCGTCAGGGACCTTCGGCAACGGGGTTACGGCAGGGGAGGTGTGCGGGCGACTCGAGGGAGTGCGCAATGCGACCTACAGAAGAATGGTTAGATGAAGAACTGCACAGTGGATAGTAAAAAATAAAAATAAAAAAAAAATCGTATGTGGCTATATGTATAAAGTTAAGGAGATGAACAATTTTGCGTAGCTTAATGTGTGATAAGCGCTTAGAATTTGGAAGTGGTTGCAAGATAATGCTTGAAAATTACTTTATGGTTTGTGAAATAGGTCTGTCTTCTCCTTCAGTCCAAGAGGGATATAGACTAATCCAACAAGTAATCTAAGATAATGATAACCCTTTTGATTTCTCATAAAAACACTTTCCCCTCTCCCCTCTTATTTATGTACTCTGATTATGACTTTTTTTATTTGATGAGAGATGTCTAGCCTGTTGAAGGATCCCTGATGAGGTAGGGATTACAGAATGCTGGTTTGGATGCCTCATAACCTGCTGGCTGTCCAGCTTTCTTCTTGAGAGAAAATGATCCCAGAAAATGGTTTTTACATTTCAAAGAAGGCAATACTTCAGACGAGCTCCTCCACGGCATCCAAATACAGCTGAGGTCCCAGTTACTTTAATAGGGTCAGAGTGTTCTTGCAACTTGACTTTTCTGTTATCCTTCATCCATCTCTGGCAGTTTGGATGGAACAACGAAGGGTATACAATGCAGTTTATTTGCCTGTCTGCTGGTGTCAAAATGAGCAAAGGTGCTGTTGTACTTGAAAGCTCTGCTCAATTAGTTGAGAAAAGATTTTCTTATATACGGACGTCAAGGCTGTCACTGTGAGAGCCATTCACGAGAAACTATGTACTTATCTGAAGTGTTTCTGAAGGCTGAGGAAGCATTGCTAGGTATGTTTTTAATCCCCAGTCAATATGTGTGCAGTGTTAGGTGAGGAGCTGTAGATGTTGAGCCATACCTGTGAAGATTTGGCTTTCTGGGTAGATGAGTTAATGGTACACTGTGAGTGAGCTGGTTTTGGTCTGCGTTTCAGTTGACAACTGAAAAAAAAACCTATTCCTCAGTTATTACCCTTATGGTAATTATGACATGTTGTATGGCTTAGTTTAGGTCAGATCTGTGAACGGTTAATGTTGGAGATGCTGTGGCTTTATTGTGCTTATGAGAATTCAAAGATCATCCTCGAGTTTGTAGTTTCTCAGCCTTCAAATTCTCCTTTTACTTCTAAAGTGGAAAGATTCAGCAGCGTTTCAAGTTGTTTTCAGGAGCAGTTTTGTGCATCAGCATATCTGCTATCTAATGTCTCAGATCCTCTGGGGAGCAATCCATGCCTGACCAATTGGATGACTTAAAGAATTTTGAAGATACGCATTGTGGTGTGAACTTGCAAAAACATATGCATGCACTGCCAAGTGAAAAGAAAGTTCTGGAAGTGTAGCTGACTCTTGAGTTGAGATTGCTATTCTAGATCCATAGTTTCAGACAATAAATGGAAAGCACTGTCTGCTTAGGACACTCCCTTGCCCTGTGCAGTGAGACTTTGGTGTATTTTAATTGCACAGTTACATTTTTTTTGTTAGGAAAAAAGAAATACTGAACTCCCTTTCCAATTATCAAGGCTTGATCTATTTACTACGTAGAGTTCCTCATATCTAGAAGCTCCAGGAGTTCTAAATAAGGCAGCACAGAAAAAGGAAAAAAAAGGAATATTAAACTGCATTTTCCTCCACTCAGAAGAATTCTATAAGCTTTTCTAAGTAAAAGTTGTAATTCCACATTATTCTCAGAAGGTTTAAAAACAAACAGCAGCACAAAAAAACCCCACCAACAACTGAAGTTGTATTTCAAGATACGGTCAACCACCAGTTGTTGCCACAATGCTTCACCTTTTTATTAAGAAAAACATCACATCCATCCATCAAAATCATGTGATTTGATCTGATTATTTTTAATTAGGGGTCTAAATTAAGTGTTCTCATTTGGTTGGTAGTTGGTTTCTAATTGGACTGTGTCTCACACCAAGTCAAAGTGGTTCAAGTGGAGTCCTTCTGTTTCTTTGAGTGGGCCCTTACAAGGGGGGTCTCAGAAACTTAACAGGTGTTTATGAAAAATTATCCAAACCGGATATGGGAAAACTGATCCTTGATCTTCTGAATGCCTAATGCTGTAGATTAGGAAAACTGAGGTTCCTGTTTTCCCTTTTGTCTGAATTTGGGCACGGATCCACTCAAGTGAGGAAGTACTCTTGGATATGTGATTGGATGTAACAGTATTTCACTTGGGAGCAGCGCAGTTAGGTATATATATTTTTGTTTAATTATCCTGACAAAGAGGAGAGTAGTCACCCTTTTCATGTAGTATGATGATTGTCTTGAATTTTTCATGCTTACAAATCTGAGCATAATTGTACGTAGGGTAGAAAAAAGAGCACATAATGTTTCAGCGATGTGAAATTAAATATTTTGATATTAAAATTTCCATTTGCTGTTTGAAGACGGAGAGGAGCTGATTAAAGTGTATCACAACGCTAAGGATGCAGGAGTGGAGAACAGAAATTCAAGAGGAATGAAAGAGCTTGTAATGCAAAGGGGAGGGGAAGGTAAGGGACTTGGTTCACAATTCAGGGACCCCTTTCATGTTGCTTGTTTGTTTTATGTTAATGGTACTTGCCCTCTCAAACTTACTGGGACAATATGTTAGAATATCCTTGTCAATATGTCAAAATACCCTTGTTAGAAAATTATTGGCTAATCACCACTTCACGTACTTAATGGTTGCTTATTTGTCTGCCATTAGTAGGTACAAGGATGATACAGTATATACACACACACTCTTTACATGCGAGTTTTTGGGGGAAAGAAGGATTCTGCAGTTTAGGTAATGTCAGCAGCCTTTTTTTTTCTTCTTTGAAATGTATCCCTGCTCTTTGTTCTTGGATTCAGATGGACAGTTATTGCTAGCTTCTGTTGAGGCACTTCAAAAATGCACGGAAGAATGCTGTACAGTGTCAGTAAACTTGTTTTGTTTTTAAATTTTGATTAATCCTGCTCTGAATTGTTTGGATAACAAAGAACTACAGGGGGAATTAGTTTTACTGGTGCTTTCTGCTCCTCCTTGCCCTCTAATCCCCACAGCACTCACATCTCTGTTTATTTCTGCATTACAAGCAATTGGTTTAGGTGATTCTTATTTTTTTTGTTGTTAAGTATGACTACTTTTTTAAATTTAGTTCAACATAAGAATTAATTTTGTAGAGTGGAAAAATCTCGCATTGCTAAATGATGTGATGTTTTTCATTCCTATTTGATCACTGGTTAAAGGATTTTATGACTTTCAGATTTCAGTACTATGCTGGAGATCAGGTGGGGCAGTGGGTTAATTTGCTATTAGATCACAGGAATGGTTATAGATCTGTTCACGTGGTATCAGTAGTTAACAGTTCCAGACCTGATGGAGTTAATGTGTTTGAAGAAGGAGTGGCATGGCAGTGCTGGAGAGAAACTGAAACTTTCACAGCTGCAAGAAGTCATCTCCTTCCTTGGCCCATCTGTATGAGGTGTGTTTATGTACAAGGCCTAAACTGTGGTCCTGGGAAGACTTCTTTAGTAGGTCATTGCTAAAGTTCTTGATTTCTTGCAGTTGTGTATGTAAAAGCAAATAGAAATCAGAGGTAAAAGAGAGAGAAATAGTCATAGGATCAATATGGCTACAACCCTGGCAGGAGGTTATTTGGGAAAAGATCATTTCCATTAGAGAGATTGAGGCTTTAAATTAGGAAATTGCCTTCAGTTTCTTCTACTCAAAGAAGGTACTTAGCTGCGTGTACCTTCCTTAGAAATAAAGGCAATTGCTTCACAAACCCAACTGACTCATCTTAACAAAAGAGTGAGGAGGGTTGCCCAACCACTTGGAAGAGGAGACAGCAGTGTACTCCTTAAGGAAACGATCACTTCAGAAGAAAGTGAGTTTGTGGTGACTCAGTAAGTATCCTAGTTTCCTCTGACTGACGCTGCCTCGTGGCTTCTGAGTGCAGGGATCTGTGAATATGCAGTGTGGCCAGTCCTGACATAAGGACTTAAAAATTTGTAGGAAAAGATATGTTGAACTTCATTCTTGCAAGATTTGAACTCTTCAGTGTCCTGCAAACAATAAATCTTGCAATAGCCTTTCAGCTAGGTAATCCATGGTTTTGCAAACAGGTAGACAACTGTAACAGCCCGTTCATGTGAGGTTTGATTTCTGTTGCTTAAACAGATTATGTCTTGTCGAGTGCTAAACTTAATTTTCCAGCAAGTACAAAAGGTGTGCCAAAGCACTGAAATAGGAATCGTTCAAACAGAACACAGTTGCAAACCAGTTTCTTTGTTTCATGACTGGTTTGGTCATAAGGCATCATTAGGCCCATCAGACCAGTGAGGGAGCTGCGAGTGCCCTGCTTAGTGGTAACCAAAACAACAGAAGGCACTGCTTAACGTGCAAGCCTACGTGATGGTGTTAGTTTGAGAGCTGAACTGTATGTATCTGAATCTTTCTGGAATGTGGAAAACTTTATTAGTGAGTTTTAAAAAGATTGCCCAAAAGGTGGACTTTGTTCAGTCTTCAATCTACTGAACTATAAGCATGGAGAATAACTGAGCTTTGTACAGCTATGTCCAAGCATTCCCTACTACATAAGGAAGCACTTTTCCTATCTCATCTCTCTCTCTCTCTCTCAAAAAAAAAAAAAAAAAGAAATTTGAAGATAATAATAAAAGCAAAGCAATTTACTTAAAGATGTTTATGAAGATGTGTGTACTTTGCTACTCTGTGCTCTTTTCAATTGGTCTGAACAGAAGCTGTAATGTTGGGGGAGAAACTAAAGAAAAATAAAATAAGGAAAAATAACAAATAACAACAAAGAAAAAACATTAAATACACTAACTGCTTTATTTGCTGACAAATAGTTTTCTGATAATAATGCTATGACATGCTAGTACTAACACTTTATAAGCTTTTTTTATTGCATTTCTTTTTACACATCAGAATTGTTATTATCATCTTAATTTGTTTCTTGGGAGCGTTCATAGCAGTGCTGGTAGTAGTGAAGTAAACTGAAACGACTGTATTGACTTTTTAATATAATTTCTGCATTTCGTGAGTCAAGTTGCAAACCTTGTGACCCAATAGAAAAGTATCCAACAGAAAAGTAAAGAAAAAAATGGGAGTTGAAAACAAAAATCCAAGTTCTAGTGCGTTGTTTGCTTCCAAAGGTGTTCCTTTGTAGCCTGATTGTTAGCTGTAAGGAAAGTAAATAATTTTCCTTACTTCTTGGGCTTTGTGAATGTTTATTTTTCAGCATGGGAATTATCAGACAGAGCTGCATTCCAGACAGCTGGGCAGATGGTTCTTTCTTTTCCAATTGGGTTGTGCCAACAGAGAGAGACAGCTATACAAATGTTAACCCCTAAGGGATAGATGAAATCTCTGTCAATCCCCTTGCCCTGCCCCCAACACAGCATGTTTGAAAACCTAAGTATTAAGTTTGATCTAATTACTGAAAAATACTCTATTTTTTTTTTAATGAAAGTTTCTAAACTTAGATTTCTTATTTCTTTGTTTTCTTAATATTTTTGTTTAGAAATGAGGCGATTGATTACTTCTTGTTTAACATGAGGCCTTGTAGATGATAAAGCATTAAAAAAACACCAAAGCTGACACAGGTCAAGAATGTATCAGTTGCAGCATCATGGAGACGCTAGTAGATGTTTAAGTGAAGCAGCTCATGCAAATCTGATTTGTGCCTGGGCTGTGAATAAGCTTTACTAAGGTTTGGAATTATGAAGTTATTGCATAAAGAAAACTACTTTAGGAAATAGACATAAAAACTTATGGTCTTGGAAAAAGTACTTTTGTTTGAATGTCAAGATTTAGTTTTATTTTAAGGCTATAATTTAAAAACAAAGAATTCATTCTTTGAGATTCTTTACCTTTTAAACGTGTTTCAGACACTGTTCTGTTTCCATTCAAATGAATGCTGTTGTTTCTAGTTTTGAGAATAAAAAAAGCAAGTTTATTACCTCCTTTTTTTTTGGTTGTCTTTTATTTAGATAATAGTTTAACTATCAACCTGTGTTGCCTTGACTAACAGTATAGAAATGAAATGGAATATTTTGGTGTGGAGCAGAAAGCCTGAGATAGTACAGACAATGGGAGTTATTGTTTGTCTTTATTTTTGAACTAGAATACAAGGACAATGATTCAGACATAAGTTGATGCAAAGCTTGGTGTTTCAGAACAGGCTTTTTATACAACAGTTGAAAAAATGAATGATTACAGAAGTTCCTGTTCTTTAACATGCACTACTTTTAGTTGGAAAGAAGCAAGCTACAATGTACTTGGTGCATGTTCTACTCTGTTTGAGTGCCCCAGATACAAAAAAGTGGCCTTTGTACATAGAATGATGTGCTGCAAAAGCCATACTTGGTTTATTGTTCAGGAAAACTCTTGAATGAATGACACCTCATTTCATAAATGTATGTTTTATCACCCTCTTCAGATACATTTTCATGTTAGAAGCAATGTGTCTAGATAAAATTAAGGGGCAACTGAGGAGTAAGTCACTGGAGCTCCATTTTTCTTTGCATGGCTGCAGTTCTTTTTAAAAATAAAGGTAATTCAATCTGTTTTAATAGATATAGCATTCAAATTTATGTTCTGGAAGACTAACTTTAGACATGGTCACATACTTTCAGTTGTTTGCTGCCAGTGGTTTTCCATTTGCAGTACAAAAAACAATGAAAGTTAAGCTATCTTGATATATTTTCCTCTAAATTACAGAAATAAAGGAAATCTAAAATGCTGATGTGGTTGCATGTAATAGATTTTTGTTTGCTTTTTATACTTTTAAGAGTCCATTGGTTTCAATCACATTGCATATTGAATTTGTGTAGCGGATAGAGGAAAAATAATGGGTTCTATATTTAAAGAAATGAAGGGGGAAAGGATCCCCTTGTTCTTATGACTGAAATTGAGATTCCTGTGGTAAGAAGTGAAATGAAAAATGTGAATACTTTAATGAAGGATATCACAATCCAGAAAGTTTGCCTACCAAAAGATGAAGACTTTCTTTGTATTGTTAAAGCAGTATTAAAAACCAACTTGAAGTCCTACCAATTGGTAGGACTTACAAATATATTCTAAAAGAGTTTTTGTTCAGTTTCATTTGTGGCTAAACTCCTGTGTCATTGAAGTTCCCGTTAACTTAATTCATTTAAACAGAACAGATAACCTTTAACTCTCTCCAAGCGTGAGCCTACAGCACCTATTTATTCATATGGGAAGATGCAAATAGGATGTGTAGATTGAATAGTGGAAAAAAAGAAAATGATATTGAGAACAGAGTTTGAGTGTCTGGGATATTTTGGAACATTTATAAATCCTGCCCTTAGAAATGTGCTTCACACAACTCTATCTGTAAGTTTTGAGCTCAGGATAATTTACTCCATCACAAGTGGGAACTTTAGTTCATGCTTGTGGTTCTTCTCTGTGCACATGATGAGATTTGCCTCTTTTTAACAAATTGACTATGTACATTGGCCAATCAATAACAGATTGAAAAACTCTAGCAGTCTGTTTTTTCCACAATAAGACAAAACTTCAGAAGTCAGAATGAAATGAGAGCACTTAGAGCTGGATGGTATTGCAGTCATGCTTCCTTGGTTTTCATTTCATTTGAGTAGCTATCGGTCTTATTACTATCCTAGTTCTGATAATAGGAATTCCATATACTAGTCTACTAGTCTTTTCAATTTCCATTTTCTATATCTCCTATTGCAATTGCATATTAATTCACATTTTTGAAAGAGAGGCTCTGTGGGATGGGTAAGTTATTTTTGTATTCAGATATTGATTTCATCATTTACTTCTTCGAATGTTTCTGGTGTAAACTGAAGTCTTGGACTTGTAAGACAAGTTATGTTGATGAAATCTGATCTTTTTTTTTTTTTGCAGTATTAATTTAAGACTTAAATCTTTTACTTATCTCTATTTAACTCAGTTTGGCTAGTGGGTTTTTTAATTTTTTTTTTATCCAGTTACCTAGGGAAATATTGTAGATATTGTGGCACTGTGCTGTGTTCCACAATACACCATGGCACTGGACTGGAAGTGCACACTGGAACTGGAAATATCCTACACTTGTGCAGTTATCGTTTCAACAGCTGCATCCTTAATTTATTCCTTCGCTTATTTCACCTTGATAAATTAGTAATTTTTGTTGTTGTTGCCATTGATGTGTTTTTTTCCCCCCTCAAAATGTAATCTGTTCTGTTCCAAGGGAAACCTGAAGATTTGCTTACCCAGCATCAGAACAGGTCAGAAGAAGCCATGTGTAGCAGCTCTGAGACTCTTTGAATTGTTTTACTTCTTCCAGTTCTTGCTGCAATGCCTAATACTCCCATTAGGGTACCAAGAACAGCTGGAGAGAAGGAAACCCTAGAAAGAATAAAGCACCTTCTTAGACGCTTTTCTTTCAAATTGCAAAACAAAACAAACAAAAAAAAAAAAAAAAAACCCAACCCCATCCAATTGCCCAAGGAAAGATGACAGATATCATGTTTTGGGGTAAGTATAAGTGTCTATTGTTTACACTGTAACTACAGTAGTTGCTGTAGGTTTTCAATTTGCATATTTTTAATTTTCTTTTGCAGAAAATGAATCCTAAGTGTTCCATCAACTCATTTCCAATTTTATTTGGTTATGTTAGTTATAACAGTGAATTTATATTTAATGTAAGACGTATCATAAATACTAATAGATTTGTTCTGCTAGCAAATATTTTTAAGTCAAAATGTTTGCATTTAGGATATGATAATGTTCTTTCTTGAATACACAGGGACAATTATGCATTATTGCATTCAAGACACTACAGAAATTTTTCAATATGAATAACATAAGAATGTAATATCAAACATGGTATACAAAATTATATTATAGCTCCTTTTTTTTTTTTTGTGCTGCCTTATTTAGAACTCCTGAAGCTTCCAGATATGAGGAACTCCATGTAGTAAATAGATCAAGTCTTGATAAATGTGAAGGGAGTTCAGTATTTTTTTTTCCTGATGGAAAGAATGAAACTGTAGAATTAAAATACACCGGAGTCTCACTGCATAGAGCAAGGGAGTGTCCTAACCCAGGGGTGCTTCACATTTATTGTGTCTGAGCCTATGGATCTAGAAAAAGGTTCTCAACTTAAGAGTCAGCAGCACTTCCAGAAACATTCTTCTTTTCCTTTGGCGGTGTAAGCATGTTTCTGCAAGTTCACACCCACAACGTATCTATTCAAAATTCTCTAAGTCATCCCATTGGTCAGCCATGGATTGCTTTCCAGAGGATCTGAGATTTTAAATAACAGCTATGCTAATGCACAAAGCTGTTCATTGAAAATCCGAGTCTTAAAATATTTTTTTTTTAACAAAATGTCAGGATCTTGTTACTAGGGATTGCTTTTATTAAAAATAATTTTTGGTTTTGCCATACGTGTGAGTTTTCCGTATGAGTGAGGGAGGGCAAAGTACAGAAATCCATCTGGTTTACCAATTAATAAAGTTTCTCTTTGGTAAGTGAGGTAAACCTTATTCTCTTGTGCAAATGTCATCTTGTGCTAAATTCTGACGTTACCTGGAGAGAAACACTTCTGCGGAGAAAGTTTTCCTACTTCAGCCTGTCTTCTGAAATGTTAATGATAAAAGCAAGACTATTTCTAAGCAACAGTTGACCTCTTAAAAAATACAGCTGCTTGGGAAAAAAAATACCCATGACAGCATCTTGTGGAGAGGCTAGACACATCAGAAAATACCACTGGAGTAAGGGAAAATGTCAGTTTTAATAGCACTTTGGTTTCACTGGCTCCATGTCACTGTACTTGCTTCTGGAGTTGTATTCGGAATGCTGGAGTCTTGGATGAGGAAGTGAACGTTGTGCTAATGTGGTCCTTGAGTGAATAGCTTGGGGTCATGTTCTTTGATGGCACGTGTTTTTCTCTTGTCTGTGCAGAATTCTGGTTTATCTCTAGATCAGGAGTTGGAATACTTCATGCTGTTCTTCTTTGGATGCTTCAGAGCAGAAGCTTAAGCAAAGATGTTTGAAATATGACAGTGAGCTTCCTGCCTTGCTTTGAAAAGCCTTTTATTTCAGTTCACTATTGCAAAAATTGAGTTTTGAATGAGTACACTGTGTCAAGAAGTTGATTTTATTGTAGTTAATATTTAAAATCACACATTTCAAATGGAAATACTTGCTTTACTCAAGTAACAAAATTAGATGAAACTGGTAAGTCTTAGTAAAAGATACGGTGATATTTGCAGAGAGGAGGATTTTCTCAGAGCAATCTGACAAGGAAATTAATTCATCCCAGAGAAAGAATCATGAGCCTTTGGCAGCGAAGTGCCTTGAAAAAGGGAGATCTTGAGGACTCTTCATTTGCAGGCAGTGAATCTATACAAGTGGTCTGCGGGATTTGTTCTTGCAATCAGAGCAATCCTTAGAAGAAGCAGAATAGAAAGAAAGGAGAAATTTACCAAGAAGGGAACAATCTCGTTGGGCAAAGTCATTTTCCATTCTGAAGCTCAAGTGCGCAGTCAGGGAGAGAATAGTCTAAGAAATACATTTTTGATCAGTAGAAACACAGGAGAGATATCTGAAAATTCTCCGGCTGTTTCTCCCACCTCTCCGTCCTTTCCATTAGTTTAGTACAACACAGACAAACTATCAAGTGTGGAATTTCATTCAGCTTGTTTGAGCCAAGTTGGAGCTCAGCACCTCAGTAGGGCATGCAAAATCATCAGTCAGCAATGAGCTGCGAACACAGTGATTTATGCTGTGAGTTTTACAAATTGTAGTATCTCAGTTCATTTTGAAGTTGAGTACTGCTAACCTCTAAACAAAGTAAAATAAAGTTGTGTAGCCAAAAGGAGTAGTGTTAAAAGATGTTACTTGATTCAAGCCCTCTGATAGCGTATGAATCTCTGATTATTTGAGAATAACACCAAATAAATTATGAAGGGTGTGCTATGTTTGAGTAAGGAGTAGGTCATTTACTCTTATGTAGAAGTTAAGTGAAAATTTATGCCCCCAAATGGTTTAAAGATGTCAGGAAGGGGATAAATACTCAGATTGAGTACAATCGCAGTACATAGGTAAACATTTGTTATAGATCAGAGTAATTATGGATTCATAGGAGTAGGAAGCTGCTGATTTCTACCTGCTAGCATTGTAATATGGTTCTATTATTCTATATTCTAAGACAATAGTCAAATAGCTTTTCTGCTTAACATTCCTTATATTTACGAATATATACAAATGAATAAGTTTCATCAGCTTCTGTGAGGACAGTGAGGAAGCTGTGATAGCATTGATCCAGGAACGTCACAAATTTACATAAACACTTGTTGATGATATGCAATTAAAATATGGACCTTAGGTCTGGAGCTAGTGGGAGGTGACATCAGATTTCAAAATTGTAAAAGTTTGCTTAAAAACTGCAGTGAGTGTTTTTTCTGAACTTAGCACTTATTTTTTTTCCTCACTCATGATCCTAACTCAGTGTGATGAAGAAATATGTTAAACATCATTGAATTATTGCTGCTTGTTATTTATTGATACTCAAAACAACATCAGTAAGTCTTAAGCCGAAGACTACAGTTGTTCTTTATGATAAATTCTTCTTTTTGTTTATATTTATATAAAAACAGTTTGTTTTTAAAATTTTTTTGGTCCTGAGAGGTGGAGGATGAATTTCTTCTTGACTCTTGTGTAAGGAGTCAGTGCTGCTTGATAAGGATTCTGTCTGACAGCATGCTGAAAATGTAAGTCAGAATCATGGTATTGTAGGGAGCAATAATATCCGAATTGTGCATTTTATTGCTAAATGGACAACTGCAAAACAGAGGAAATGGTGAGGATCAGATCTGGTTATATCTATAGCACAAAGCAAATGGAAGCTATGAAATGAGCAAATGTAGGCAAACTGAAAGGTCACAGGATAAACTTAAGTTTGGAGTATATTGCCTTTCAGCACAACATTTCACGGGGCATTTACTGAAATAAAAAAAATCATCATTCAATTTGAAATTAAGTTATTAGCTACTAACTGTGTCATGCTAATTAGCAACTCCTTACTGGTAAAGTGATTCTGAAAGTCAGTCTGTCAGTTTGCACTGCCTACTTAATGAATGATCCTTAGAGGCACATCAGATTAAAGTACTTAAACATACATCTTCTGTGTTGTTTGAGGTTTTGAGAAACCTGAGGCCAATATACCTATTGCACTTCGATCACAGATTAACCTTTAAATCAACAGTACAACCAACAAAGCACCATCTTCGACCTTTCTGTTAGTGCATGCAAGTGTATGAAAATCAATCACACTCTTTTGTCTCATCAACTACAAACCTGGTAGTTTTGTTCTTCAGCCTCTTGGCTTTATCCTTTTAAAAAATAATTATAAAGAATACTACAAATACAATGCTTTTATATTCCAGAAAATAAAATCTGTGGTAAATCATAGACTCTCATTTTCTCAGGGAAATGTCTGTATAGTTGGCACTTTGATTTTAGTTTTCTTTCTGTTATTTTATTGGTACTCCCATCATTTTCTTATTCCTGTAAGGAGGGTGGAGGTGCTTTTTATGATCTAGATTTTGTTCCTAATTTTCTGAAATTAAAAAATGACTAAACCCCATAACGAATGTGTAATAGGATGGCACAGGAATTCATATCTGATTTTCTACTCTCCGGTCTTTCAGTATAATCTCATTGATTTTTCTCAAGTTTGTATCTTCTGCTACAGAACCAGATGTCATCCTGACATAATTATGTATGTACCTTCTAATTTATTTCTGGAAACAACATTAACTACAAGATTTAGTACTTCAGTTTTGCTATATGATGTACTAAATTATATATTCATAGAGATATTAAATTTAGATGAATGCTCTCTGGGTTCCTTTACCCTTGTTTAGACATATTGACTGCTTTAGGGCCTTGAAGGAACTTGATTCAGCTTTGGAGCAAGTGCTACTTCTCAGAAAACAAATTGGCAGGTGCACATAAACTGAATTTGCTGTATTAACTGCAGAGGCTGGAAATCTTGCTGGTATGAATATAACACTTCATGATCAGGATTCCTCAGCTTGTGCTCTTTTTCTTCATGAAACTGTAGCATTGATTTTTGTTTGCTTTTTTTTTTTCCCCCCCAGACAAATACTTATTACTCTGTTTTCTATATTTTATATATAGAATAGTGTATTTTATGTATTTACATGGAAAAGTACATACCCAGGCACATACATGGTTGTATGTGTGTATCTTCTGTATTTGTCCACTATTTTTGGTTTGACAGCTGCATGCCAGGCAGTCCCTCACACATGAGCTGTGCACACTGGAAAAGCTGTTGTGCAGCTTCACTATTTGCTATGTAGAAGATAAATTAAACATGAATTATCTTTAAGAAATCTGCCTTCCTACTCCGCCTATATTCATGTCATGTACGCATACAGCTGTTTTGTGAGAGAGATGAGAGTGCTTTTAGTAGTGGAAGTAAATGGGGAAAAAAGGATTTCTTTTCTAATAAACTGAAAAAAGAACTCAGCCCAATACAAGAAAACTTGAAACAACATTATCAGGAGTAGTTATCATGGGTTCACCAGGGGGAGGTCATGCTTGGCCAACCTGGTAGCCTTCTATAATGTTGTCTCTGGCTGGGTGGATGGGGAAAGGGCAGTGGATGTAGTCTACCTTGACTTCAGCAAGGCATTTGATACTGTCTCCCACGACATCCTTATAACAAAGCTGAGGAAGTGTGGGATAGATGAGTGGACAGTGAGGT